>LS557713.1:0-10267 GCA_900490775.1 Pristionchus maxplancki | reverse complement strand
CAATAATTTTCCACATAAACAGCCACCCAGTGAGAACCAGGCATGTGGGCAGGGTCCGTGTTGTAAACAAGGGCATAGGGTTTCCAAGAGGGAAGGGGTAAATTATGATCAGATGGAAAGGTTCCTACAAAAATCTTCCTAGTTATAGGGTTGCAGTTAAGGAACCTATTAACTTCAACTGTGTCGAGTTCTTTCAACATCTCAAATTTCCACCGAAATCTCCAAACACTGAAGGGCGAAACGTTCACCAGAGGGAAGAATCACAAGAGGAGTGTGGTCGCAGCGAAGAGAAATTCCGTGTTTGGCGTAGATGTAGTCCTGTAATCAAGTTTATTAGACATGACTCAAAACTGATTGTAAGCGTACCTTGAGCTTGATGGTAGCCACCACTCCAGGTAGAGTATCGTGCACCCCCTGCACGTCAATCTTGCACGTAATACGCGTGTTTCCTGTAGATCCCTTCTCCAAACGCGGGTCAATGAGTTCCTTGTTGTTGCCTCCCAAATGATTGGTGCGCACACGTCGGTGAGCAAAGGCAGAGTTGAGGAGGTTCACTTGATGAGGAAGGAGACGGGTGTTAAGGTCGAACCCCAAAGTGAGAAGGGTGTAGCTTTCAAGGGGTACCCAATGTGTCTCCCGGGGTCTCTTCTCCTCACAATCTTCTTTGCTATCCCTCCAAGTATTGCGAGTAGAGAAGGTACACGACATGACACCACGAGGGACAACGAATAGACTGACCTATCTGCTTGTGGTGTGGGGAAATGATCAAAGGGGCGGAGTCTGTCCAAGATATTTGAGTAAGCGTTGCGGAAGTGTTCATGTTTATTCAATTCATCATATTCAGACCATTGTTATACAACGTTTGTAAATGCTATCCTCCAAAAAATATCTAGAATGGTTTGTTCCTTCTTAAAATTAGAATTTTGCACTTTCCTAATCTTAAAGAAGAAGAAATGTGAACTTCAATGACTTATCTGACAAACGTAGGGATAAACATATTACAGCCGTATGTATCAGAGTTCTAAAAAATCCATGCTCTCTAGGCCATTTTTAAATTCTCCCTTTACTATTACAGCACATGTAATTTTATAATAATGAATCATGGCCTGTCTGCCTAGTTCAACTCAATTTAAAATCATTTTATTTCCATTTTACTTAACATCTTAAATTTCAATTAAACAACAACATCCGTATGTCTTCTTCTCCTGCTCCTTTTATGAGTCCAATAATCGTTATTGTTTGTGCAGAATCGAACCTGTAATATGTAAAAGGATCATTCATATCCAAGGCTCTTTTAAAGCCAATAAGAGAAGGAAATATCGTAAAGATAATAATCAGCACTCGCCTTGCAATTCTCCTCGTTCTGGCAAATATTCACTTATTTCCTTGAACAATTTGAAGCTGAAGTAAGTTACTGTAAAATATTTTATTCTTTACTGAAACACATTCACAACAGACCATAAAAATTATTGAAAACTTGGACTCTCCAATGTATTCTGAATTTAACTCGCACGATTAATTAATGCATGTCTTCAAAAAAATCCGTTACGCATGCGTGTAGAACATGCATTCTGAAATTCCGGATTCTTATTAACTGTTCACCTGTCAAAAAACCCCGGAATACAGCGAGTAAAATGAGTGAAGATGAAAAAATAGAAAGTCTAAGTAGCCGTTAAACAAGGTTAAAAATAAGAAATATGAAAAAAGGAAGAAAAAAATGAGATAATGGGCCTATTTAAGGGTCGGAAGAGAAGTAGGGTAAAATGGGCGCCAATAGCTATGCAAAAATAGAAAAAGGAACAGAGGTAGCGCTCGATGATTCATGAGAGAAGGTTCCGCGGCGGAAAAAAAGAAAGAGGAAGTGAGTGAGTCATACAAGCTGGAAAAGGAGTATACCGATTGAGCATTAAACTGCGATGAAAACAATTCGTTAACAAGGCATTCATTGGTCAGACATCGTCCTTTTACACATGCACATTTTCACCCATTCCCTAAAAATCAGGTGTTCCATTTCATCACCACACAACTATAGAAGATCTCCACACGGATAACTGGCATACTCTTATGAAAGTACTTTATCGTAGTAATGGTATTTCCGCAAACATTACACATTTCATGCAACGGTAGTAGCCTTCTTCAAAGTCTTGATATGCTCGCGCACCAGAACTAATATTTTTCCAAGTCGATTTTCGCCACGCCATTTCGTAGGGTCGATTATCATCCCTCGATTGGAGATGTCAAGTCCTGTGGCCCATCTGTAATCATGATGTCATTCAAGTGTTTTAAACCGTGCCTACATCTTATCGTGAACTCCGCATTCCACCAATATATCATCACCCGTGGCAAGAAGAACCTTCATGCACGAAGTATTCTGGGTGAACTAGAAATCAAGAATGAATTAGAGGTAGATTTGAAAAGTGTCCAAAACTAGCCTTCTTTAGCACTACTTTGGTCATCACCGTAGTCGATATCTTATCCCATTTTTGAACATCAAAGTTCTTCACTCTTCTCCCTTTCATCTTAGCAATCATGGGAGTTGGTGCTTTCATAATCTCGCTAGCAGTAGAAAGGTCATTGAAGTATACTGTATAAGAATGAATAAATAATCAGTCTAAATTTTAGAGATTAACTCGCCTGCTTTAGCATAATGGAAGTAATGCTCGGCAGTTGGCCATTTGAAACCATCGATGCGCAAATCACATGTGTAGAAGTTATTCAAAGGGGACTTCACACCTTGGAAAAATGAGAAGCAGATTCCACGGTGCTTATTGTAATCAGTGATTAGATGTGAATCGAGACTTGCAATTTTTCCAGAAGGGCTTTTGATGGAGAAGTCAGGGATGCGGGACAATATATGGGAAATATCCAAAGTCTTCGCAGGGTTTCCGGCAGGACAAAGAGAGTCACACTCCAGCAGCTTCTCCATTGCACGCAAAAAACTGAGCAGAGAACTGTAATTTCAACGAGGGAAGGTGGGAAAACAGAGATAACATCAGTGTAGCGCCTATTTCCCTTACACGTTTATACGTGTTGGCATATTGATGTTATCTTAAATGAAAGGTCAACCTCACATTTTCAAAATCCGCCTTTTTTGGTGCTTCCAAGTGAGCAGATTTTCGTTTCTCTTCACATTTTCCGCCAAATTTGGGTGCTGTTCTTCGGTTAATCCGCTTGTGGATGCATGTTTTATCATATTGTCTTGAAAGTCGTAGGCGAATACTCGATTTGCTATCGTAAAATGATATTTCAGACATTCTCCGCTAAAGACTGTCCAATGTCTATAACGACCAAGCGGAAATTACCTCTGCACTCTGCTGCTCCACCGAAGGTAACTTAATAACATCCGTGGCCTATACATGTTTAGCTTATAGGGCAACATTGTGTAAATAGTAATCGTAGGATTAGTAGTTTACTGTAATCAAGCATGTGGAGAAAAATACCGATTAGAAATCTGATGCGATCAGTTTACTTCATGCCAAACTATTGCGATGTTATTCCTTTCCGGAATACAATTATCATGAAAATAGAAGTGTGTTTAGCAGTATGCTCTTCTCCATTCAATGAGAAGACCATATCCTGTCACATCGGATGCTTATCGGGCGTGGCAAGTCCCCGATTGGGGTGGAAGAGTAACGGTGGAAGGAGAAGTTTACAAAGTTATCAATACGTGCGCACTTGATTCTTTTCTCGCCATTCTCAGCTCACACTTTCACGCGTATCCTTGTCTGATAAGGTATGGAAACGGGGAAATGTGAAACATGGGGTACATTAGTATATTTTTTTTCAGAAGAATAGGCACTAGCACCTCATTTCAATTATCACTTCAATCATTGCTCATGTCCGACAATGTGAACGCTGAGAAAATGAAGATGATTGTCTCACACTACGGACATTACAGAACAGACACGGTATGCGCCATATTTTACTCGCCAATTAGTGTGCTAACTAGGCTTGAAAAATTGTAGAAAAACATGTTTAGAAGTCGAAGTGCTACAATCTGTGGCAATCAGTGTCGTCTATTCTTGCCGATTTGTATCCAACATCGTCCAAAGTCAATGTTATGTACGACTGCGGTAGATGCGGTCGTAAAGACCATTCTGTACCAAGATATCAATTTGAGCCACGGTACTTGGTTTTCTTTCATCGCAATGAGTACCCCTTACCCTTAATTTAAGCACAATTTCGGAGGAAATGTCGTGGTCGGACATAATCGACAGGTGTCTCATAGGATCCGGCAATTGTTTGAACAGAATAAACGGCCTCAGGTTTGCATTTCTATCATGAGCATCATTTTCGCCGTAGTCGGCTCTCGGATGACCAGGGAACAGACTGGTCAATATATCTTGTATAATTTGTTGTTCAAGGTGCAACTCACCAAGGGTAAATGTGAGGGTTGAGCCTTCGAAAAGCTGTTGGCTACTCGACATTGACGTTTCAGTCGCTCTGCCACATAGAAGGGCCAATACCATCTCAGGAATTCCGAAAAAAATCACGGTAAAAAATTGTTAACTGATTTGTCAATCACGCTCATCGTAGACTTGCTATTTACAGGTCGGAAATTCGTGCTTTCGAATCGGCGGCGTGGTTTTGTACAACAAGTTCCACTACGTCTCCATCATCTCTGTAAAGGAAGAGTGGATTTTATATGATGGAATCAGCGAGAATAAAATGACGAGATGGTCTGAGAGTGAGGATGTAATGAATACATCTGATTTCGGAATCACCAATATTTTCTATTTTCGGTCCATTTAAGATATTCATTGTCTGTAGTGTTTCATGGAATAAAGAGATGCGTCCGGATATTGAAATTTCTCATCGAACGATTCGTTAAACAATCTCATTTGATATCAAACTGTCTTCATGGTACACTGAATTTCCAAAAAAAGTGCACTATTTCGTCTCCTTTTTTTGCAAGAGGTTTGTCATTGCTCTTATCGTGGTTTTTTTGGTGTACACATCCCTCTTATGTTGGATTTTTTCATCATTGTTGTTCCAACAACAACAAAAAAAACATCACGAACTGTCAAGGCCGGGCAGAACACCATTCCGGAAATTAAATCATCAACCGGACTCATCTGTCCGTCTCGTAAGCAAATATTGTTTCCTTATACAAGTGTAGCGGGCCACGCGGCGCGCCGCGTTGCCGAGCAACAATTGTATAAGGAAACAATATTTGCTTACGAGACGGACAGATGAGTCCGGTTGATGATTTAATTTCCGGAATGGTGTTCTGCCCGGCCTTGACAGTTCGTGATGTTTTTTTTGTTGTTGTTGGAACAACAATGATGAAAAAATCCAACATAAGAGGGATGTGTACACCAAAAAAACCACGATAAGAGCAATGACAAACCTCTTGCAAAAAAAGGAGACGAAATAGTGCACTTTTTTTGGAAATTCAGTGTACCATGAAGACAGTTTGATATCAAATGAGATTGTTTAACGAATCGTTCGATGAGAAATTTCAATATCCGGACGCATCTCTTTATTCCATGAAACACTACAGACAATGAATATCTTAAATGGACCGAAAATAGAAAATATTGGTGATTCCGAAATCAGATGTATTCATTACATCCTCACTCTCAGACCATCTCGTCATTTTATTCTCGCTGATTCCATCATATAAAATCCACTCTTCCTTTACAGAGATGATGGAGACGTAGTGGAACTTGTTGTACAAAACCACGCCGCCGATTCGAAAGCACGAATTTCCGACCTGTAAATAGCAAGTCTACGATGAGCGTGATTGACAAATCAGTTAACAATTTTTTACCGTGATTTTTTTCGGAATTCCTGAGATGGTATTGGCCCTTCTATGTGGCAGAGCGACTGAAACGTCAATGTCGAGTAGCCAACAGCTTTTCGAAGGCTCAACCCTCACATTTACCCTTGGTGAGTTGCACCTTGAACAACAAATTATACAAGATATATTGACCAGTCTGTTCCCTGGTCATCCGAGAGCCGACTACGGCGAAAATGATGCTCATGATAGAAATGCAAACCTGAGGCCGTTTATTCTGTTCAAACAATTGCCGGATCCTATGAGACACCTGTCGATTATGTCCGACCACGACATTTCCTCCGAAATTGTGCTTAAATTAAGGGTAAGGGGTACTCATTGCGATGAAAGAAAACCAAGTACCGTGGCTCAAATTGATATCTTGGTACAGAATGGTCTTTACGACCGCATCTACCGCAGTCGTACATAACATTGACTTTGGACGATGTTGGATACAAATCGGCAAGAATAGACGACACTGATTGCCACAGATTGTAGCACTTCGACTTCTAAACATGTTTTTCTACAATTTTTCAAGCCTAGTTAGCACACTAATTGGCGAGTAAAATATGGCGCATACCGTGTCTGTTCTGTAATGTCCGTAGTGTGAGACAATCATCTTCATTTTCTCAGCGTTCACATTGTCGGACATGAGCAATGATTGAAGTGATAATTGAAATGAGGTGCTAGTGCCTATTCTTCTGAAAAAAAATATACTAATGTACCCCATGTTTCACATTTCCCCGTTTCCATACCTTATCAGACAAGGATACGCGTGAAAGTGTGAGCTGAGAATGGCGAGAAAAGAATCAAGTGCGCACGTATTGATAACTTTGTAAACTTCTCCTTCCACCGTTACTCTTCCACCCCAATCGGGGACTTGCCACGCCCGATAAGCATCCGATGTGACAGGATATGGTCTTCTCATTGAATGGAGAAGAGCATACTGCTAAACACACTTCTATTTTCATGATAATTGTATTCCGGAAAGGAATAACATCGCAATAGTTTGGCATGAAGTAAACTGATCGCATCAGATTTCTAATCGGTATTTTTCTCCACATGCTTGATTACAGTAAACTACAAATCCTACGATTACTATTTACACAATGTTGCCCTATAAGCTAAACATGTATAGGCCACGGATGTTATTAAGTTACCTTCGGTGGAGCAGCAGAGTGCAGAGGTAATTTCCGCTTGGTCGTTATAGACATTGGACAGTCTTTAGCGGAGAATGTCTGAAATATCATTTTACGATAGCAAATCGAGTATTCGCCTACGACTTTCAAGACAATATGATAAAACATGCATCCACAAGCGGATTAACCGAAGAACAGCACCCAAATTTGGCGGAAAATGTGAAGAGAAACGAAAATCTGCTCACTTGGAAGCACCAAAAAAGGCGGATTTTGAAAATGTGAGGTTGACCTTTCATTTAAGATAACATCAATATGCCAACACGTATAAACGTGTAAGGGAAATAGGCGCTACACTGATGTTATCTCTGTTTTCCCACCTTCCCTCGTTGAAATTACAGTTCTCTGCTCAGTTTTTTGCGTGCAATGGAGAAGCTGCTGGAGTGTGACTCTCTTTGTCCTGCCGGAAACCCTGCGAAGACTTTGGATATTTCCCATATATTGTCCCGCATCCCTGACTTCTCCATCAAAAGCCCTTCTGGAAAAATTGCAAGTCTCGATTCACATCTAATCACTGATTACAATAAGCACCGTGGAATCTGCTTCTCATTTTTCCAAGGTGTGAAGTCCCCTTTGAATAACTTCTACACATGTGATTTGCGCATCGATGGTTTCAAATGGCCAACTGCCGAGCATTACTTCCATTATGCTAAAGCAGGCGAGTTAATCTCTAAAATTTAGACTGATTATTTATTCATTCTTATACAGTATACTTCAATGACCTTTCTACTGCTAGCGAGATTATGAAAGCACCAACTCCCATGATTGCTAAGATGAAAGGGAGAAGAGTGAAGAACTTTGATGTTCAAAAATGGGATAAGATATCGACTACGGTGATGACCAAAGTAGTGCTAAAGAAGGCTAGTTTTGGACACTTTTCAAATCTACCTCTAATTCATTCTTGATTTCTAGTTCACCCAGAATACTTCGTGCATGAAGGTTCTTCTTGCCACGGGTGATGATATATTGGTGGAATGCGGAGTTCACGATAAGATGTAGGCACGGTTTAAAACACTTGAATGACATCATGATTACAGATGGGCCACAGGACTTGACATCTCCAATCGAGGGATGATAATCGACCCTACGAAATGGCGTGGCGAAAATCGACTTGGAAAAATATTAGTTCTGGTGCGCGAGCATATCAAGACTTTGAAGAAGGCTACTACCGTTGCATGAAATGTGTAATGTTTGCGGAAATACCATTACTACGATAAAGTACTTTCATAAGAGTATGCCAGTTATCCGTGTGGAGATCTTCTATAGTTGTGTGGTGATGAAATGGAACACCTGATTTTTAGGGAATGGGTGAAAATGTGCATGTGTAAAAGGACGATGTCTGACCAATGAATGCCTTGTTAACGAATTGTTTTCATCGCAGTTTAATGCTCAATCGGTATACTCCTTTTCCAGCTTGTATGACTCACTCACTTCCTCTTTCTTTTTTTCCGCCGCGGAACCTTCTCTCATGAATCATCGAGCGCTACCTCTGTTCCTTTTTCTATTTTTGCATAGCTATTGGCGCCCATTTTACCCTACTTCTCTTCCGACCCTTAAATAGGCCCATTATCTCATTTTTTTCTTCCTTTTTTCATATTTCTTATTTTTAACCTTGTTTAACGGCTACTTAGACTTTCTATTTTTTCATCTTCACTCATTTTACTCGCTGTATTCCGGGGTTTTTTGACAGGTGAACAGTTAATAAGAA
The DNA here is from genome assembly GCA_900490775.1 of Pristionchus maxplancki. NCBI lineage: Eukaryota > Metazoa > Nematoda > Chromadorea > Rhabditida > Neodiplogasteridae > Pristionchus > Pristionchus maxplancki. Next base: position 1,584 of record LS557713.1, on the reverse strand, counting down.
TCCGGAATTTCAGAATGCATGTTCTACACGCATGCGTAACGGATTTTTTTGAAGACATGCATTAATTAATCGTGCGAGTTAAATTCAGAATACATTGGAGAGTCCAAGTTTTCAATAATTTTTATGGTCTGTTGTGAATGTGTTTCAGTAAAGAATAAAATATTTTACAGTAACTTACTTCAGCTTCAAATTGTTCAAGGAAATAAGTGAATATTTGCCAGAACGAGGAGAATTGCAAGGCGAGTGCTGATTATTATCTTTACGATATTTCCTTCTCTTATTGGCTTTAAAAGAGCCTTGGATATGAATGATCCTTTTACATATTACAGGTTCGATTCTGCACAAACAATAACGATTATTGGACTCATAAAAGGAGCAGGAGAAGAAGACATACGGATGTTGTTGTTTAATTGAAATTTAAGATGTTAAGTAAAATGGAAATAAAATGATTTTAAATTGAGTTGAACTAGGCAGACAGGCCATGATTCATTATTATAAAATTACATGTGCTGTACTAGTAAAGGGAGAATTTAAAAATGGCCTAGAGAGCATGGATTTTTTAGAACTCTGATACATACGGCTGTAATATGTTTATCCCTACGTTTGTCAGATAAGTCATTGAAGTTCACATTTCTTCTTCTTTAAGATTAGGAAAGTGCAAAATTCTAATTTTAAGAAGGAACAAACCATTCTAGATATTTTTTGGAGGATAGCATTTACAAACGTTGTATAACAATGGTCTGAATATGATGAATTGAATAAACATGAACACTTCCGCAACGCTTACTCAAATATCTTGGACAGACTCCGCCCCTTTGATCATTTCCCCACACCACAAGCAGATAGGTCAGTCTATTCGTTGTCCCTCGTGGTGTCATGTCGTGTACCTTCTCTACTCGCAATACTTGGAGGGATAGCAAAGAAGATTGTGAGGAGAAGAGACCCCGGGAGACACATTGGGTACCCCTTGAAAGCTACACCCTTCTCACTTTGGGGTTCGACCTTAACACCCGTCTCCTTCCTCATCAAGTGAACCTCCTCAACTCTGCCTTTGCTCACCGACGTGTGCGCACCAATCATTTGGGAGGCAACAACAAGGAACTCATTGACCCGCGTTTGGAGAAGGGATCTACAGGAAACACGCGTATTACGTGCAAGATTGACGTGCAGGGGGTGCACGATACTCTACCTGGAGTGGTGGCTACCATCAAGCTCAAGGTACGCTTACAATCAGTTTTGAGTCATGTCTAATAAACTTGATTACAGGACTACATCTACGCCAAACACGGAATTTCTCTTCGCTGCGACCACACTCCTCTTGTGATTCTTCCCTCTGGTGAACGTTTCGCCCTTCAGTGTTTGGAGATTTCGGTGGAAATTTGAGATGTTGAAAGAACTCGACACAGTTGAAGTTAATAGGTTCCTTAACTGCAACCCTATAACTAGGAAGATTTTTGTAGGAACCTTTCCATCTGATCATAATTTACCCCTTCCCTCTTGGAAACCCTATGCCCTTGTTTACAACACGGACCCTGCCCACATGCCTGGTTCTCACTGGGTGGCTGTTTATGTGGAAAATTATTG
>LS553884.1:215147-227147 GCA_900490775.1 Pristionchus maxplancki | reverse complement strand
TGTTCACTATCTTTTTCTTGCAGCAGGGCCCATCCCGGGCCATCTCTCTCCTTCGCGTCTGTTCACTATCTTTTTCTTGCAGCAGGGCCCATCCCGGGCCATCTCTCTCCTTCGCGTCGTGTTCACTATCTCTTTCTTGTAGCAGGGCCCATACCGGGCCATCTCTCTCCTTCGCGTCGTTTCCACTATTTCTTTCTTGTTGCAGGGCCCATCCCGGGCCATCTCTCTCCTTCGCGTCGTGTTCACTATCTCTTTCTTGTAGCAGGGCCCATACCGGGCCATCTCTCTCCTAAATTATCGATTAATTAATTAAAAATAGATTGGAAAAATATTTAAATTAGTAGCAACGACATCAAAGACAGAAAAGACGTAGCGAACCAAGCAGGGCGAAGCAACCAAATAGCAAAATATTATTTGTTTCGGACTGGTGGAAGAATACTTCAAAATTATTCGTTCTGCTGTTCGCAATAGAAAACGATTAAATGTTTGTTCTACTCGGGTGATGGTGGGTTCCGCCAGGGATTCAATAAATAAATTTAACGAGGGTAAATCAAATTCCCAGCTCAGTAGCGCAACTCGATGCCCAACCAGTCATAACATAGTATACCTACAAAATAAATCGCAATAAGCAGGACGTAACATAAAACAAGCAAGGAATTGTGTATCACTTCAAAATATTACGCAGATAAACGCTGCTTCCTTTTAATTTATTAATAAATTATCGATTAATAAATTAAAAATAGATTGGAAAAAATATAGATCACTATTTTGCGGACATTACTGCGCCCATGGTCTCACGTCCTTCCCATGCTGTACGCGATATTGAATGCGTGCAGCTGACGAAAGCCGAGGGAGTTGAGCAGTGTTTATCCTTTCCTACTAATTTATTGGGGGATGAATTCCTCAGTTATGGTTCAATCTGTAAGGCGATATTGTCTATAGTATAGATAGTACCTGAATGTCTATTGATCGACCGCAATGATTCCCTGTATGATGTCAACATTTGTTTTTCATTTTTTCCTAGCCTCAGTTTTCTCTATTTTGACTAATCTTATTACCCCATATTCTTGTTTTTCCCTCATCATCACTCATTCTCCTCGCTCCTCCTCCTTACAATCGGTCTCTCGCAATGCGCACGCTCATCCTTCTCGTCCTCCTCTCCATTACGGCGCAAGCGGTGAGCCATTCCCCCTTCAGTTCCAATAAACCAGTTCATTGTAGTTTATTCTACCTACAGTATCCCCACCTTATCTTGTGGTTTTACCGTAACTACTAGTTCCACAGTATCCTCTACTGCTACCGTAATTATCACCAATAAATGCATCATCACAGGCCGACCCGGTTCCCTGTGGCTGGTACGGTGCCGCTCCCTTCTGCTTCGGGCAGTGTCCCTCGGGATACAAGGAAGTCCTCAGGAGCGACACCGGCAAGAGGAAGGTGAGGCAGATTGTATGGGCACTACTTTACCGGACCAACGGGTAGGGGACGCTGGCTAGACCGATAGTTTTCTCTCACGGGCATATGATGAAATGAGTCCAATCCTGTGCCCTCTACCCGTTGGCCCGGTAAAGTAAAGCAGTGCCGATTGTATGATGGCTAACCGACGTCCTTTCGTGCTGCTTTGATTCCTTTTGTCTATCTTTGATTTCACATGTTTAGCAGTTTCACTTCATTTCTGCGAGTATCCAGTAAGGTTGACGAAAATCAAAAATTCACGACGAGTTGGAGCTGTTCAGATTCTCTGAATCTCTATCAATTAAGGCCTTCGGGAAGTCATGTCTGCTCGGCACGAAGGTCTTCTGCTGCGCCGACGGATATCTGCCCAAGTACGACGGGAAGGAGCACAAAAGGGAGGAATGAAGCAGAGAAATAAAGAAACATTCCCGGAACTTTTTTTGTGATAAAGTTTTTATCTAATGAATGCGATGCGAAGAGGCACAAAATGAGAAGGAATAGGAACCCTTTGTAATAAAATTTATTTTTTTTCATTTTAGTTTAGCACAGTAGTTCCAATCTTCACGTTGATTAAACTTCGAACAATAGATATTCTGGCACGAGCATGTGCAAAACTGTTGCCCGATTTCTTGACATTATGCAGTCTCAGTTCGGCTTCGCTCTGACGGCTGAGCAATCTTGAGAATCCTGCCTCTCAGAATTCGTCGAATTGTGGAGGAATACCTCAACGGTTTTCTCGCTCATTCAGAATTACCTGTCATGCAGGGGTTACATTTACTAATGGATCTAAAACGGCGAAATACAAAAGTCTAACTAACCCCGGCACCAGAGAGATTACGATGAACGGGTTGATCATAGGGAAGATCGCAGTGGACATCATGAAAACTGTCCCTGAATTAAAAAAAATCTTTTTATTCATCGCATCAATTTTTTGCACTCGACTTACTCACCCCATCCTCCCACATTGAATCCCATCAGTGGAAGGCTCCAGTTGAGACCGACCGGGGAATAGGAGAAGATGCACGGGATTATTGTCTGAAACCTCCGATAATTTCGTGTTGAATTGTCGCGCAATTGAGTTCGAAATATGTTTAAAGAAGCCGTCCCACGAGTTTTTTCGTGGACAATCTGGAAGCGCAGCCATGTTTATCCCTTGAATCTTAGTGCAAATCCGAAATTTGAAGTCTCTAGCTCAACTTTGACGCGAGCTATGCGCGCTCAAAGTTTTCCGATAACGCAGGGAAAATAAAGATGCGCGGTGCAAAGGGAAGGGGAAGAGGGAGAAGGGAAGGGAGAGGGGAGGAGGAAGCACTCGGTTTGTCTGACTCTCTCGCTCTCTCACCCTCTTCCCTACAGTATTTTCACTCGCGGCGCAATCCGGTCGTGGTGGGAGCCTATCATTCCACCTCGTGGGACTCCTTCTTTAAGTCTACACGGATTACAGATTCTGCCTGGTGCAATGATACCCGAATACAACGAGTAATAACAAATAAAATACAACTCAAACACGATGTGGAACTGATCAATCGTTACCTGCCATAACAACATCCGCACAAGCTGCCGTTGTAGCTTCCTCGTCGTAGATTGTAGGTTTTGCCTGGAATTTCATGCTAATTCTGATTTCATTTCGCCTTTCTCTCGTTCAGTAATAGTGACATCGCTCACTCATGCATCGTCAACTCCCTCATGATCCTCACGAAGCAGGCCAGCATCACTGCGGCTGAAGCGACGAAGAGGATGATCGTGATGACGATAACTAGGAGGGCCGGGCAATTCCATTCCTTGATTCCGGATGGATCGATAGTCTGAGAGATAGTAATTTATTACGCCTTTTGCCAAATTTCTAGAACACCTAGCAGAGGTCGTAATCTCACCCAATACGTAATAGCCAGATACCCAGGAGCCTCGTCCGAGTACAAGTCCATTCCGTACGCTGTCTGGAAAATTGTATTGAATTGTTCTGCATCATCAGTCGTAAGCATTATTCATGCCGTGAACGAGCAGAAAATTACATCAACCACCGGTGCGAACGCCCTTCTCGACAGATCACTCGGAAGCAATTCGACGAGACAGACTGAGAGCATCGCACCTGAGAATGAAGTTATAATTATTTTCAGTAATTTTTTTCGGCTTGATTGCTATTGTTTTTTTATTATTGTTGCGGTTGTTATTCGGAATATATTCTCTTCTCTAGCAGAAACAACATAAATGAAGAGAGCAAGATACCGGAATTATCGCCAGATGAGTGATCGATATGATCGCATCTACCAGCGAGAAGGAGAGCAGCAGCCAGCGATAGGGACCGATCTGAAATGATCACTTATAAAAATTTTTTTGCAACCACAGGATCCAAGCTATCAAAAATCTCTCAAATTATTCTCTATTCATCTGTTTGTGAAACTCAACTAAAACAGCAACAAAGACTAACTGACGATGTAGATCAGTTTTCCCAATTATCGTACTCCTCCGATCAACCACCGTACCCCTCCAATGGGCGTGATGAGAATGACGTAGACGAGGAGGGCATTCGCAGTAACGGAGCAAGCTGTGGTGATGTAGGTGAAGGCCTGCATTTCGAAAACACGCATTTTTTTGGCTAGGATGAATTATTCAATTTATACGCGATTCTAAGGGAAAACTGCATCTACACATCTCTTTCTATTATCAAGTACGAGTGAAACGCAACTGATTCTTGATTATCCCATGAATAAAGTGAGAACAAAATAGAAAATGCTCACATGGTATAACTCCTCGTTGACGACGGGACCTGACATCATCACCGTTGAGAAAGCACACAACCTGACAACTGCAAATAACCACAAATTTTCCGGAGTTATTATCTTATGAATGGATATCAGTTGCAAGTTGCAGCTGGAACGATTGCAAGAATAAATACAGATATGCGATGCAGCTGCTCAATAACCGCTTTCAAAAACATAATCGCTGGCTTAGCAGTGCACAGCGTGTCAGAGAGAAGAAATCGCGGCAAACGTACTTTCGTGACTCAATTCTCTCCCCAACCATTTTACCTCTCTCTGAGTGAGCTGCGCAGTCGACGGCGAGGGGAAATGAGAGGGAGAATGGAGAGAAATCAAAGTTATAACTAGAATTCATCAAAATTCTCATAGCCCTAATTTGAAACTTATTCTATTTCGCGAAAGAAGAGACTTTCTCAACGCGTCGGCTCATTTTTAGTGACTTTTGAGTGATGAGACCGGTTTGAAATCTGTGAAAATCCGATTTTTAGAGCCCGTTATCTCGAGAAAGATGGCTTAATTTTAAAATCTAACTTCCACAAATTGTTGTCATGGTAGAGTACTAACACCCTATGTAATTCAATTTTCATATTAGAATTCGGTTAGTCATATCTGACTCGTCAAACATGGCTCCATATTGAAAAAAATAATTTGACGAATAATGACGACAAGTATTCACATTAGATGAGAATCACTGCACCAAATGAAGCGATGTGGTTAAACATAGTTGGCGAACATTTCTAAGCCGTTTAATCATGGAAGTTCCATGTTTGTTAGAAGAAGAACTCAAATATCTATGGATTTCGTACGTTTTCACTATAAATAAAGTTGTTCTGGAACATTGGAGTCACGTAGGAAAAAACGGCCAACGCAGCGACCTTAAGAAACTCTTTCCCGAGAATTTGTGGAAGTTCGATTTTTCGATTTGGACCCTGTTTTTCCATGATACTCGAAACCGTGAGACCCTTCTCATTCATCAAAATGAGAAAACAGCGGATATCTTTTTCCTACTTTTAGCAACAGTGGCCAAATTTTTACTCGAAGTCAAGATATGGGTTACCTACCGATCGATGTTTTGCCCATGTTTTTATTTTCATTTTGAGGCGCGGTATGCACAGTAAACCATTTCCATTTTCTCTCTCTCATTGACCGCTCCTCGCCCCGCGAATCATGAGGAATGATTTGCCGCGTAGAACAATGAAATTCGTCTTTCTGACACGCAGTGCAGTGGCTCCCCGCAGGATGTAAATGCCTAGATTAGCGGGGTTGTCTTTACGTTTTTACTCTTCTAGACAATCAACAGAATCAGAATTTCAGAATCAGAATTTTATCAGGAGTCGCTTTGCAGCGCTGATCAGGGGGTTAGGCTTTTCCACTCTTCTTTAGTTAGACTCCACCAGTACATGCCCATTCTCTTCTTGATTTCGTTTCTCCATCTCTCCTTTGGTCTTCCTTGCCCTCTATGATTAATACGAGTGTAAGGGATCCAAGTAGTCAATCGTCTGGCCCATCGATCTTCGGGCATTGTTCTAATCGTATTTGCCCATCGTATCTTTCTCCTCATAGCTTCTTCTACCCAGTCCGTTACTCCGGTCTCTTGTCGGATACTTTCGTTAGTCCTTCTGTCACGCCAACTCACTCCCAACAGTCAACAGACGATGAGAATAATGTTTTGGATGGAGAGTTTTCGAAGAATGACTAGCGATTAGTAAAAATAATCTCGAATCTCCTCAACGAGGTATTGAACTCATCAGTCTCTCCACAGGGAATCATTGAGATTCAATAACAAATAGCAGTCTACCTGAAGATCAATCGCGGGTTGGGGGCTTGGGCATTATTATATTTATTTTGGAAAAACTTGAACACTCGGACTCGAATTATCATCTTCTATCATTCTTTTTTAAATCGAGTGAAACTCACCTCGTCATATTCATTTCCACAAACTCCTCAAGAAGTGTTTATCGCAAATGTGATAGAATAAAATAAGATAGAGCCTGACTAGCCGAAATACTGATGAGATCATTGGTATACATTCTATAATACGGGCTAGAACACAGTGAATAATATAACACAATGATTAAATGAATAATAGACCTCTAAATACGAAACAATCTCTTCTTATTCCTCACAAGAAACGATAAATAAGGAAGGGAAGTCTCGTATTTCATGATTAATGAATTGAAATGGGTCGACAGTAGATACTTTGATTGGGTGCAAGCTCTCGTTGGTAAACTGGGAATGGCTCAAGTCTTTGACGATACAAACGATTAAAAATTAAATCTTATAAAAACTAGATATAAAGAAATAAGAAGATAGGTGACGAGACATTCTGGGATAGGAAAACCGGTGGGAGTGCTTGGCTCATTAAAAATAAATTCACGTGCCGGGCCAATAGAGGTGTTGGAATAATGGGAAAGTGGGAAAACACGAGAAATATTGATTTTTGATTATTTCCCATCGAAGAGTAGGTCATACTGGCGTCATAAGGCGTCCAGTCCAATCAGACCATCGTGGAAGGAAGTGGGCTGGAAGGAGGAGAGGGGGCCTCCGCCTGGAATATTCGAAATGGAAATGATGAGATCCGAAGTGGATAAAATGGGACTTACCAAGTTGTAGCTGCGGGAACTGCTGGATTGGTTCGGTTTTCTGCAATGACAGGAATGTGATTCGCTATTTGTCCACCAATGTGGTTAGAGGGCAGCATCATTTTTCATTCTTCCCTAATCGTGATCCCTTAGAAGACCCAAAGCCAACCATTTTAGAAATACGGATAAGGATGAGAGAGTGTGCAAAACGAGGAGACATCCCCAAATCTTTCAGAAGGATCTTAAAACTCACCACCGCCGCTTTCGCCGGGTACGGCAGGATGCTTCCCTGCATCGAGGGAGAGGTAGAGGAAGGATCTCTTCCACTATTGGAGCGACGGAACTTGGCGCGCGCGTTCTGGAACCACACCTGTAATGGGGAAATTTAATCTTTCAAATTTTGCTTCAGAAATTATATATAATCGTAATCAACGCGATTCACTACCCCACTTCAAAGGATTGTGAAACACAATTGATTATTATTTTTATTGCGATCAATTGACGATAGTTTCGAAAACGAACCTGCAGCACCCGCTTGCTCAATCCCGTCTTGGTCGCGAGTTGCTTGAGATCTTTCGCGTCCGGATTGTGATTCAGGTTGAAGTAGTTCTTCATCGTTTTCAGTTGGTGATGCTGAAAGAATAAGGCATCAAAACAATCAAAACAAACAATCAAAACAACAACAACAACAACAACAACAACAACAACCTTGAACGAGGTCCTCATTCTCTTCGACCGTCCATTGTTATTGCATCCATTGCCAGTGGAGTAGGACTGAGAGCCGTCAGCGTCGCATTCTGAGGGCAATTGTTTACTTTTTGGTTGAAAAATTGCAGTAATCAAACTCCCGGTCTTAACCTTTGAAATCTCTAATGAAATTGTGCCTTGAGCCTACTCGGCTATGACTAGAGTAATCATTCAGACTAAAATCAGTGACCAAACTGTCTCTACTCTGGCCTCGAAGATAAGCGCTGAATCTGACGCCCCCATGGCTGCTCAAATGCCGAAATTCGACACGTCGTAATTAGGAAATGGGATATCGGTCATCATGAACGAGTGTAAAGGGGAAAACTTCCTTTCTCCCCTGGCTCTAACCCGGCGCGACTAGCCCGCGCTCTCCCCAGATCTCCCTACCCCTCGAGAGCCCACTCACCCTCCTCACTCTGCTCCTCCTCCTTTTTCGCTCTCTTCGGCTCTCTCTGCACTGGGAATCCATCGAGTGAATGCGATTGATGCGAGGGCAGTTGAGCGATAGGGTGGGCGATGAGTTGAGTGGGCGAGAGCGAGGGGAGAGTGACTGAAATTTAGAACTATTGAATCCTTGATTTAGTGAATATTTCATGATCGAGCATAGAACGCATTCCGAAAAAATTGAGCTGGGTGGGAGAGAGGGAGGGGAGAATGACTGGAAATATTATTTGGTAGTATTTGTGGAAAGGATTCATTCTCTATCGAATCTTTCAGACGAATCAGAGCTTTCATTGAAATTTGAAACACATCTGAACACATCCGGAGCGCAAGATGATATGTTAAGTTCATGGAATTATTACTCGGTGAAAGTGGGCGGAGTTTTCAGTCTCTAATCATATCTCACCGTGATTATCCATTGTCGAATCGTGCGGCAGCGGCGGAGGAGGGAGATGGGTGATGGGAGGAAGAAGTCCTGCAATTTTTCAAATTGTATTCCGGATTATCTTATCCTTTTGTGTTAAACTGGGATTCGAAATGCAGAAGGAACCCCGACTTGTGGAAAAGAAGCATCTTTCAACAGGCAACCCACTTGATTACGATTGATTGATATGTTTATTGGATGATGATCAATAAGTACAAACTCCAACCTTGCGGTGGCTGCAGCAGGGGCGGAGGGTGCATTCCCTGGGGGAGATTCGTCAGATGCCCTCCTGGTATTCCGTTGAGCGGTGGGAGGGAGATAGGATCGAGGTGGGCTGAAGGATTGACTAAACTTCATACAGCCAAATACGTATCAAGTAAGTTTCAGAAGCAATATTTCTGTTGCAGTTCACTTCTTGAATAGTATTTGTCTGGTTGCCTCTCCATGGAACAATACATCATTTATCTCTAATGAGACGGGTCAAAAATGAGCCAAAAAATTGTGAAAAGCGGCGAAGAGGAGCTCGTATCTCCATTTTTTATCACTATTAGAAGAAGTGACGGAACGTGTGAAATGAAAAGAGGTAGATCACCGAAACTCACTTCTGCATGTTCTGCGCCGCATCTAGCACTATTCTTTATATCGTCCAAATATATAAAAACAGTAGCATAATACTACCTTTTACAAATTAAAAAAAACTTTTATGACTTCGTTCAAAAAGAATAATAAACTCACTTCTGCACACGATGTTCTGCGACGGATCCAGCATGATCTCCTGTCCCGCTCCCAGTTTCTGCTTGCACATCGTGCAGTAGAAGCAGTCCGCGTGCGCGTAGTGATTGCCTGAATACGGTAGGTTGGGTACGGTAGCAAATCGATAACTGGGATACGGTAGCTCGAGGATACGGTATCCCGATCGACAACTGACCTGCTCTCGCCACCATGTCCGCTACGGAGAACTGTTTCTTGCACGTTGCGCAGAAGTTTTGGAGCATGCTGAAAGAATAAATTTTCATATTCATTTGCATATTGAGTTTCACAAATCGGACTGAGAAAGCGGGTTGATCGATCGTGACTAGTCTCTCGGCAGAACAATAAAATAACGCCTTTCTCTCTCTTGCAAATTACTCGAGGAAACTTGCTAATTGATTAATGATAGTAACCATCTCATCGCCAATTAGATCACAACTCACAAATTATTGTATTCCTCTTCATGTCAACCATATCGCCAACCCCAACAATTGTCTATATTTTCCTAAATCCAAGAATGAAATCCTCACAAATTATTGTATCCCTCGAAGTCGGCCTTGCACAGGAGCATTCCATCCCGGAGGAAGGCCGAGTGCTCTCCGGAGAGTTCCGTGCCGCACACCTGCATACAGTTGGTCTACTTTTACTTTTTTTAAAGCTTCTAGAATCCAAATATTCGATGCACAGAAAGTTGTACATTTTTCGTGTGCGATGGGTTGAGTTTCACCAGTACTTCACAAGGACGATGACAACGCTCCGGTCGATTGATCTCTCAGCATTTGTGAAAGAACAATAACAATAATATTTATTTGGCACTCACCGAGCACCGCAAGCACGCGCCGTGGAAGTGCTTGTTGTCGAAGCGGACGACGTAGCGGTCTCCTGAAAAGAGCAATGAACTGACAGTGTCAAACTGATTGACAGTCCGACAGTCTGTTTGTCAAGCACATTTTCATTACCATACTTGCCCTGTCTGACTGATGGAAAACATTTCTGTGTAGAATCGCTCAGTTATCGGCAGATAACACGCATCACACAACCGACTCGCTGTTATTTTCCTTTTTTTTAAGAATATTCACTCCCGAAGTTTCGTCCATTATCCAACCATTGTCACATAGAAGACAATTCGACGCACTTATCGGCAGATAGCACGCATCGCACAGTCCGACTCGCTCGAACGATTCAATGTTGTGGGAGGGGAAGAGGGCCGAGGGGTGCAGCATCGGGGGTCGCACATCTGGAAAAGAATTTCTATATTTATTTCTATTATTATTATCATTATCCACACTCATCCCTCGCGACTCTCTCCCTGATACTGTATCGTAGTTTTTTTTACGTTGAAAAAATTCTTACCATGACTTCAAGACCAATAAGCCCAGGGCTCTGAACATCAATCTACCTCAATATAAATTCCGCGCTCATTATCTCCCCTCATTCTCCTCCGAATCCATCCCCCACATGACTTCCCGCGCGTCTATCGGTCTTCCTTCAGTGAGAATCTCTTCGATTGAGCCACTTAACTTCCCCACTGTCTCTTCCCTCCACTCTCTCCATTTCCCCCGCTCTCTCTCCTTCTCTGACCTACTAGATACCATTCAAACTGAAGAGAGTCTCGAGTGCCTCGTTATCTCGACGATTTCGCAGTGTGGCTACAGGTGCCTGAGGCTCTATTCGAGAGAGCGTGTGGTTTCGAGATAGCCCAGAGAAGCAGATGCTGACTAGAGAGTGTGCAAAACGGAGAGACCATCGAAGTCAGAGTGAAGGGATTAAAGCGTCATGTGAGCGCTTCACTAATGAGGAGAGAAGGCAATTTGAGACTACGGTAGGGAGGAGGGAGGAGGAGGGAGGAGGAGGGAGGAGGAGGGAGGAGGAGATGGAGGAGAAGGAAAGATGTTTACCGTAAACCCCCCCCCCCTCAGGGGAGTAGAGATCTGCCTACAGAGAACCGAGAGAATGAACAGCGACGAATGCCGATCAATATTACAGACTACTCAGGGCAAGCTTTTACGCGAATCTATTGAAACGCATACTCAAAACTTCCGGTTCAATCGATTTATGAGATAGAAATCCTAAAAAAACAAGCGTTAGGTACCCAAAATCAGAGAAAAAAGTACCATTCAAGGGCTCTATAACCGCTCAAATACGTAAATCTGAACAATAATAATTGCGCCAAAATAGAGCGAAGTTGCATACCATTCAAGGGCGCTATGATCCGCGGCGATGTCGGCGGCCCGCCATCCGACGCCGGCGAGCAGTACGAGTCCAAACCTGCGCATCCGGGAATTAGAACCGGAACTGGGAACCGGGAAAAAGGCAGAACCGGAAGATAGGAAAGGAAAGTGTCGTTACCGTAACCTGTGGAGGAGTGGAGCGAGCCGGTGGAGCCGTCGTGCGTCGTCGTGAGAGGGAGCGAGATGAAGGAGGTCGATTCTGAATATTCAAATCATCAAGTATTTTTTCGTTTTAGAAGTAACCGAGAAACACTGAACATTTGACAGCATTTCGAACTTGGGGAGACAATGAAACATAACAGTTCAAACATGCCAACGATATCTAGGATTGTATTATAGATAACGGGCCGCGAAGTAAGTAGTTAAATAAGAGTCATCCTACAGCAATAATTCCTTGCCGTATGGGAAGTGAGTATCGTACAAGACACAAATATCAGTACGAATTGGCAAAAATTTCCAAAAATTGGCATTTTTTGGAAATGAAATGGATTTCGTTTCAAACGCACTCGTTTGGCTCCATCAAAGCCGTAATCGATTCGATAATTTGTGCTTAGTTGTGTTATATCGTTTAAAATTAATATATTTTTTAAAAACAACAAGGAAAATCAATA
>LS553884.1:175585-203675 GCA_900490775.1 Pristionchus maxplancki | reverse complement strand
TTGGAGCCCCCCTCGCGAAATTGCATTTGCCCCCTGGCAGGGTAGAGTATGCCACAGGGAATGGGGGGTTAGAGATACGGCTTCCTAAGGTCGATTTTCGGACTCTACATGAAAAAGTACTCCTAGGGACATTTTTTGAGCATAGGTTACAAAATCGTTGTACGGCCCTATCTAAATTCTCTCAGATAGTCTCTGATAACAAGTCGTTTCATTCTACCTCAGAGGTTCGAAACTGAGTGGTTGTGGGCCAGTTTTACCAGATTTGAAATATGTTTCACGAGTGATCGTTCGACAAACGACTTGTCGACTTGCCATTTAGAGAGAGAATGACCAGTCGTTTGAATGTGACAACTCGCAATGAAATCATTCTCGACTTGCCACATTCGCGCGAACAGTCGTTTTCGACACTCTGGTGGGGAAGTAAGAATGAGGTTAGAGCCATAACGATATTTAATGACGAGAACCGAGTCGAGACAGTAACATCGGAAAAAGTGTTTGATTCTGTATGGCAGGATCGGGCCTCTTATCTTCCTGTTATGCTCCAAGAACACCCTAAAACTGTAAAATTCAACTGAGAACAATCATTCCCCGGACTCCAGGAAAAAAATAAAAACTGTAAAATCTTTTTTTCAAATCATGTGGAATCAATATCCAGAGTCAAGAGTTTTAAAAAAGTTGAACAGCCACGAATTCAATGCTTTATTCTTTCATCAATTGCGTCTTATCATGATATGTTTCAGAACTCTCTGAAATGGCGAGAAACTCGATTGGGCTAATATTGTGACAATCACTTGTGCATACACGAATTAGAAATTCCCGTCCGAACAATGTGGCGTCGGACGCATTCAAGACATCCGGTTGCTGTAACTTTTACCGCCTTCCTGAACACTGCCAATCCCTTCTTGCCCTGGTTTATCGTCTTCCCTCCCTCATTTCAGACCCAGACACGTGCCAGCTTACGATCAGTGCGCTAACTGAGACCATAAACAAGGAATTAGGACGAGAACAGAGACGGTGAAGGGAACAACAAGGATCGATCGAACTCCTGTGTATAGGTCTTTGTTCAACACGGAAAACTCCTTGGAAAATCGGTAAATAGGTTTATCGCCTTCCCTTGTTGCTCCACTTTATTGTCTTCCTCCCCTCAGCCCGCCGTCTTTAGGGCCTCGTTTTGTTCATAGATTGCAAGCCGGCACGTGTCGAACATCGTCTGAATCTGCGAGGAGTGAAAATTGAAGGGATTATCTGCATTCCCAAAAGTGTTCGAATTTGGACATCAGCCGCTAATGAATTCAATTTACCTGATTCCAATTAGTCCTCTCAAGAGCGGAATGTATTCCAGTGCTCATTAGTGAAAGGACTCGTCTTTTCAATCCACACGGTGTCTTTGAAATTAAAGTGTTCAGAAATAAGGATTTTGGCTATCACTAGGGAGGGATGAATCTGTACGTAACCACCCCAAGAGAAATCTTGGGCCCAAATCGAGAGAAAACATGGCGCGGGATATGTTTCGTCTTCAGATCAAAAGTAAGAATGAATCACGGATGACAGTATGCATGAGATCTACTCTTCAATGAAAGCACCAAAAATTGTATTATTCTGAATTCATCTCTACCTCTCCTCTCCGTACCGCAGTAAACATTCAGTGATGGATTATTCTCTGGATCGCGGAAACTTTCCTACTGTCTCCATTTCGCCTGCTCTCTCGCTTTCTCTGACCAGCGAGAGATCACGGAAATTGGAGAGAGTCCCAGATCAAGATCATCTCCATAATTGACCTTGCCTCGCTATCTGTCACTTGATAATTATGATCGATCTAGAACCAGACTATTGTATTTCTCAATTCTCCTACTCTCTTCATTTCCTTTGCTCTCTCGCTATTATGCGTGTTGCGACGTCTCTCAATTTTTCTCTATTTTAAACCATTTGACCTACTAGAGATCACGTAAAAAGAAGAGACAGCGCAGCGCTAATAATTTCGCTATCGGCGCTAGTCATATGAGAGATAAACTGATCAAGCGTTATGACTATCTGAGCTTCGGCAGTGTGCAATTATCTCATTTCTCAATAATCACCGCTGTACATCCCATGCCAATAACTCATTCAGTTGGGGTTCACTGATCCTTCAAAAATATTTGCATTCGCACGAAGGGCGATTCGGTCGTGGGTGCAATAGAAAAAAACGTCTCTCACTTGTTCCTTTACGATCGTTCCCATTTTTTTTGGAAATAATATTGCTCCTCCCTTAATTGCGCGTTCACAACCTCCCTTTGTTAGCACTCATCCAAGGCATAATAGTAGTCCTCCCTCTGAGAAATGATCCATTCTCTCATCGCTTCTCTCGATCAGACTTAGCGAGAGACCACGGGATAGGAGAGATCATGTCCCTCTGACCTTGTTAGGCACTGCTCAA
Organism: Pristionchus maxplancki; assembly: GCA_900490775.1. Taxonomy (NCBI): domain Eukaryota; kingdom Metazoa; phylum Nematoda; class Chromadorea; order Rhabditida; family Neodiplogasteridae; genus Pristionchus; species Pristionchus maxplancki. Next base: position 201,262 of record LS553884.1, on the reverse strand, counting down.
GGGAAAGGACTTCTTGGCAAAAACAGAGGGCGATTTCTCGAGAGATGGAAATCGCTCATCTGTGATCGTATTGCTGCTTTCTTACCTCAAATCGATGCCCAATCTCAGTCACTTCTTGCATTTTCCAGTACTCGATACTTGTCAATACATCACCCATCATTTATGGATGGTTTTTTTTGTTTGTCGAAGGTTTCGAAGACACTGAACAACTTTCGTCTGCTGATGTTGTTTTCAAACCTTGCTGTAACTCTACTGAATCGAGAATTTGTTTTCTCTTATTATTCTTATCATGCAATGACATTTTTTTGAAATTTTGATCAAACATTGTGAGAAAGAATTGTGAACTAGGATTTCGGTTCCACATATCCGCTGCTCATTCTTGCCCGAAATCAGGCTGTCGCCCACAATTCATCACTCGCCCTGTAATTCTACAGTGATGCTGCTCGTTTGCCAGTCAGAGAGGCGAGAGAGCATACGAAACGGAGAGAGCGAAATTCCACTCGTTCCCTTTAATTCTCGCTGTCCTCTGCACCTGTTGATTCTTGCCTTCTCGCAAATTTGCATTCGTCATCCATGACAGTATCTCGTGTCCTCATGCAGACTCGGTGGCAGCATCACAACCTTCAATGCTTCTTAGATCATCCATCCTGAAATATTGCAGCCTCATTGCTTCTGCTTTTCGATATTTTCTAGTGTATTCGTATAGAATCTTTGCCTCCAATACGGTAAAACAGTCAAATCTGTGACTCCCCTACTGCAAGCCCATTCCCGTCACCTCTCCCCCATTACGATGCTATCTCCTCTCTTCCCTTTTCATGCTATCTCACTCCTGACAGATTTCGAGGCAGCCCTTCTCAATCAGATCGAGCAATCTAAACTGCGTCTCCGAATGTTCTCGTCTCTCGATTTCGCACTATCTCTAATCAGTCAGAGATGCAAGAGAGCGTGCGAAATGAAGAGAGTGAGAATATTGCGTCCTCCGAACCTCTTGAAATACCATTCCCAGTTCTCATTAGAATGCTATCTGACTCTGCCCTCATTCTTACTTTCTCGAGTTCGCTATTTTTTAATGCAATGTAGAAATCACGCATGGAGACAACATGTGGAATTACGCATCCAATAGGCGAGAGGTCACGCAGAATTTCGAGAGTGGCCCACAATTCCGGACAGATTTAGTGTCTTCTCAATCTGTCGAATTCCACCCTTCCTAATTTCTCCCATTCGCCACATGTGCGATGACTCGAATCTCTCCCTAGTCCCTTTCCGGTCAGAGAAGGCGAGAGAGCACGCGAAAGTGAGAGACGGGAACATTACTAGTTGCCACCCATTAGTCTCTCCTTAGATCCCCTTCCAATCCCGAGGGTATCGATGTCTCTCTTCCGGTTATTGTGCTCTCTCGTAGGTCAGAGAAGATGAGAGAGCATGGAAAAGTGAGAGAGTGGCCCGAAACGCGCGTAATTATCTCTGCCCTTTCTTCTCGCGCACACTCACACTGTTGCATGAGCGAGTACTAAGATACTGCTGAGATATGCAAATTTCCATTTTGCACCTCTTAGAATATGTTTAAGCACCGCTTCTTCTTGATGAAAGATAGCCATTTTCAATGAGTTGTCGGATGATAATCGTAAATCATTATTAATTACGCGTTAATTATGCTGAATTTTTTTATTTTGCTCTATTTCCTGTTCATTTCTTTTCTCACTCAATCAAGTTCCAATTTTCAATCGAGATCAGGAAGTTCCCTCCCCCCATTCCCCTTCTTGTCTCTTCTTCTTCCAGCTGTCCCCCGACTAAGCGCCGCAACTCATTACCGCACACTGGCAACTGACCGATTGTCTCTTGTTGTTGGTCTGTCATCTGTCTCTCCATTTCCCGTGCTCTCTCGCCCTGTCTGACTGTCTAGATAGCATGTAAAATGAAGAGAGAGGACCCCCCTGGACGAACTAATCGGATATGCAACAGACATGCTGCCATTCTGGGGCCATTCTGCATGTAGCGAAGCGCTTTGTGATTGGTGGATTGCACGAAATGCGCATCTTCCCAGTAATTTCATCATTCTAGCCTGTAGGTGCTCGATATACTGATAATTTTTTTTACTTCGATTTAGCAAATATTCGGATTGCGAAGTTATCCAGTCTCTGCACTACTCCACTGTAATTTGCACTGCTGTAGTCCGCAGTCGTTGCGATTTCGCAAGCTAATCCGATATGCAACAGCCGTCAATCCACATAGTGAGACGCACTATCTGATTGCGGGCTGACACGCGTAGACTAATGCCGGAGTGGATCAGTGGTGGGGCAGTAGTAGTAGGGAATTATTGTAGTGCAGTGGTGTTATCTTCGTAAAACATTATTGCTAGTCGCTAGTGCTTCGAAGATATCCTACTCTCTCTTACTACTCTCTCAGTACCTTCACACAGACTAATGCCGGAGTGGATCAGTTGTGGTTGTATCTAGTACAATCAGTGGTAGAAGTAGGGCATCGCATGCATGCTCATTTGAGATTTCGATAGGTTTCAATGATCTTCAAATTTCTGAGTTTCATTTTTGCTTCGATGTTTTCTTGGCATTTAGTGATTATAGAATAAGCAAATGAATCTCTTCGGCCTATCCGACTATTTGCACGACTGATTATTTTTCCAGGTCTGTTCTTGCAGAATAAAAAGATCCTACACTTGAGGAACGGTATTCAGAAAAAACATCGATGATATACCTTTCTTGCTTTCTATGAAACAGGCAAGGCGGCGTCAGGGATCATGAATGTTCAAGTATTGTATCTATGCATATCCGTACCTTCCTCCGATATCCTCTTTCCCAACCTGACTAATCGCTGTATGCATGAATTATCACTTTTCCATCGACGCTCTCTCCTTCTCTGCCTCTCTCCAATCCCCATGCTCTCTCATTCTCTCTGACCTGTCAGATGTTTAGACAGAACGAGAGAGCATGCGGTTTTGAGAGAGTCATCCCCTCACTTCATTCCATACACGGTGAATCCCCTCGATGAATCACCATGCAAACTTTCCTTTCACCCCGCTCCTTTCTTAGATCACGCACTATCACTCTCTCAATCCCCCCTGCTCTCTCGCTTTCTCTGATCGACAAGAGAGCATGGTCTCTCCAAATAGAGATGTCTCTATCACTTTTGCGTGATCACTCGGCGGTCAGAGAGGCGAGAGAGCATGGGAAAGTGAGAGAGTGCGCTTCTCGCGGAATTTCCCTATCACTCTGACTCATCCCGTTCAGACGCTGCCGAAATTGACGGAGGGGAACGATTCTTCCTTTAACACCATTCCCGAACCTGGTATTTCCATCATCTTTTCGTTTTTTCTGGCGCTTCTACTTTATTTTTTACGCTTCACACCATAGTTCACGCAGAAATAATTGCTTTAGAGCTGATAAGAGAGAAAAATTGATCCGTCCAGTGGGTTTCTCTGAAGAGCGCGGCGTGAAACATATCGGATAGTTATCGAATTAAACAAAAATTTTGAATCGACGTGCATCATTTTTTGCATGATCACTTTCTCTGAGACCATTCTATTTCTTCTCTGAGTAATCATCTGTGTTCACTCATTTCTTCTCCATGTGCTGTTCTTATTCTGATCCCCGCCCCATCTCACCCTCAAATATGTTTCACAACGTGCATTAGAATGGAGTATAGACGCATGTATAATGACGCGGACGCTTCTAGGATGAAAAAATCAATTTACAACAATCAACTTCAATCACAGCTATCACGCAACTATTCTTTTTTCATGCTAGCTCCGCACTCTGTATGCACTCTTCTCCTTCCCGCGATCTGCTTGCGCTGTTTTCTGATCCCCTCTCCATTTCTTCTTCTTGCGGATCTTCCCAACTAGAGTCTCTTCATTATTCCTACTCTCTCATTTCTCTAACCATCTAGAGAGCAGGCAAAACCGAGAGAGCGCATCTCGACTTGCATTCCACTTCCATGGAATCCTTGCAAGATTCCCTACAGGAAATGGTAGCTAAGTGGATTCCTTTCTTCTTTGTCCTTTTGTGCGATGGGATAACATTTTCGTTACAGTTGTTGCCTGCTGATGAACACATTTTCTCTGTTCCATTCTCCTTACTTATCAATAACGGCGTTCAATTCTATGGTATTGCCCATATCCGGCAATGGTTGTTTTTAGCTGAATACCAATCATCACCCCTTGTCCAATCCCGCAATGCCCACCGTCATTCTAATGCTTCCCACACCTGTTCTCTCCATCATAAAATGCCACTGATCCCCTCTCCATTTCCCCTGCTCTCTCGCCAGTCAGACTGCTCGAGAGATCATGTCAAATGAAGAGGCCAGGCCCCCATAAAATGACCGCTGCCTGTCCTTTCAAGTGAGCGAGCGAGGCAACTGTTGGTTATCGTCAGTCCAATCTTCAGTGTCCCTCTCTGGTCCTCTGGCCAGATAAGGCGAGAGAGCAGGCTAAAGTGAGAGAGTGCGGTCGCCAATCTCCGATTCTTGCACAGAATCTGCCCGTTTTTGGGCTAGATAAGGCGAGAGAGCGTGGGAAAGTGAGAGACCCCTTGGATTCCCTTTGCCATCCATCCGTCTCCTATGGATCTCACTGTGTCTCGGTTGCGCAAGAGGACGACAGACGGAGGGTCTTTTTCTTCCGAGGAAGAGAAAGAGATCCGGGTAATGATCCCGATACTCTTTCTTCCGTCTGGCGGTTTCGTTCGTTTTTCTCCATCTTCTCGCGATTTTTTACTGCCATTTTCGATGTTTACAGGTTTCTTGAACGGTAATGAAATCCGATCTGGGGTTGTTGACACCTCCCATTCTTCAACCTAAGGGAGAGAACAGTAAGCCCCGATGCCAACCTCTTACCCCCACCTCCCCCCCTCTCCTCCTCCCTCGCTCTTTTCTCTCCCCTCCTCCCTCCTCTTCTCCTCCTCCCCCCTTCTTACTTCTCTTGTCCCCGTTCATCGTTGTGTCCATCTTACCATCTTACACTGCGCATACAATAGAGGCAGACGCGCGGCGGCGGGGATGTTCTTACATCGGTTCTGTGCCGAGGTGCTCTGAATGACCCTTAGAGCCTCTTGGTGGCTTCAGGTCATTCTTTACATAGCTATGGCCCTTGGTGACAGACTATGTTTGGTCCCTGAACTTGCATGTGGTAGCGTTTGATCTTACATCGGTTCTGCTGACCCTTGGAGGCGGAAGCTCTGCCGCGTTGTCTCGAAAGATTTGACCTCATCAATGTCATCGAATAATCCTATGCCTCTCATATGATCCTCTGCAATCTTCTTACATCGGTATAGTGCTCTGAATGACCCTTTGAGAGCTTTCAGATCATTCTGTTGTACAACCTGATCAACCCTTCGCCTTTGCTGACCGCTTGCACTTTGACTTCATCCTATTAGCGGCAAAAAACGAGATTCTTCGATTCCTCACGACTCGTTGATTGCGATACGCTGCCTATTGTTGAACTTGGCATGCTTCCATGAATTCCAACTTCCTAAAGTTTCTGATTTTCTGATCCGCATCTGCAGATCTGTTCCAATCTATTTCCGGAAACTACGGACAACAAATCTCCATCCCATTTTACTGTACACCGCCCCTCTGCCATTTCGCCCCTTCTCCTGAGCAATAGTTCTTCTCCTTCTTCTCCTGCTCTCTCTTCATTCCTCCTTGTCTCTTGGTCTGCCTGATCGTTCGTCTCTCCATTCCGCACGCTCTCTCGCCGATAGAACAGAGCGAAAGAGCGTGCGGAATCGAGAGAGTCAGCCAATTTCTCTTCCCCTCAAATGCCACCGGACGCTCGCTCGTTACATATTACGACTGCGGAGCAGTAGGATCCTTCGCGCAATTTCCGATCGCGCTCTCTTCCTTTCATTCGATCTCTCGCTGATCAGAGAAAGCGAGAGAGCATGTGAATTTGAGAGACGTTGATCAGCTGCGGTTTATTGCACTGCATCGTGATACTTTTCATGCCTCTGATTTCAAGTCTCAATCTCAAATCACCATCCTCCTCAAATCCACGAAGTTGCAAAATCCACGAAGTTGCTCAAAATCGAACTGTCAAGTATGCTTCAACCGCACTTAAACATGCTTAATGTCAAGGGAGAGATAATCACCAGCTGAGAGTGAAGCAAAACTAAACATTTTCGAAAGTTCTCAAGATTTCACCATCGAATCCTCCTGCCAATCTCAGATGGCTGCCCTTCTTTGTTCATTTCTTCCATTCCTTCTTCCTTTCTCATCTCTCTTCGCCTCCCTGCTCTCCTCGAATCACACACTCTCTCGCCCCTCTCTCCTCAATTCACATGCTCTCTCGCCTCTGAATCAGTCGAACTCGGCAAAATGCGCGCACAAAGAAGTCGAAGACACATGTGCGGAACGTTTTCCCATCTTTCGCTCTGGTGATAGGCTGTTGATAAAAGAAAGAAGCACTCGAGAGAGAGAGAGAGAGAGAGAGAGAGAGAGAGAGACTCTGAACGACTCTAGGAAAGCGTTTCCGTTTCGCGATTGCGCACCACTTTTCTCGTCTCTGAGCATGTCAGGAGAAATATTCGAATTTCTAAACACCCTTATTCCTCACTAATCTTATCATTTTCCTCACTTCCGGTCCTCTCCCAGTCAATTTCTCTACTTTTCCACTGTTATTTTGTCAGTCAGACATCTCTAGATAGCACTCAAAATGGAGAGACCCTCTCCATTACTCAGACTTCTTATCACTATCACCATTGCGTGTCTCCGCGCATTGATTTTGTCCGTACTCGACTTTGAAGCTCGCCATTTCGCGTATTTTTCTGATAATTATTAATTATTAATTACCTAACTAATTATCAGAAATGGGCGCGGCATCCCTGGAGGAAGAGGAGATACGCGAGGAACCATTCTACCATGGAAAAATTACTCGAGTGAGGGCTGAAGCTATTGTGAAGGAGAATGGCGACTTTCTGGTAAGTTGTTGAAACCGTGGTAATAGTTTCCGCACATTCTCATCACACTTTATCATTCGATCCACTCCTTCTCCGTCTTAGAACATTTCATGAAACACAACCAAATCAAGGAATCTAACTACCCTCTCAATCATCCCCCTAATTTCCCAGTCCGCTCTCGAAAACAATAACAGACGGTAGCAGTCGTCCCATTCCGCGCACTAATGGCCTAATAGGCCCTCTCCTTGCCTATTCATGGCGCGGTCTGTCGTGTAGTGGGCCAAAGAATAGTAAGACTCTCTCCATTTTGCATGATCTCTCGCCGGTCAGAGAAGCGATCAAAGGTCGTTGGAACCGAAGCGGAAATGAGCCTGTTAGACAGTAATTTGGTTCCCTTTCATCCTTTCACCAGAATCCCCAATCGCAGTAGAAGCATCTGAAATAGTTTCTCTTATGTTTCACAGTGTATTCCTCTCTTGGTGATCTGCAATTCGCTGATACTCCTAACTTCTTGCGTGTAACAAACCAAAAAATTGATCAACACCGTTGTATTGGTAAAAATTCATGCCAGTTCATTCAAAATCGCCTTGAATTCTCCCGCCAGAGCGCGCGCCCGTTCGTCTCATTGCACCCGTGTTTTCTATCTTTCAGCCACTGACCACCACTGCCTTATGGCTAATGGGGCATACTCATATCCTTGGTCACTTGCCGGTCAAATGGTCGAATCGGTCCGATTCTGAACACAGAAATGCGAAATAGAGAGATGTGTGTTACAATGTATTCATCTGCTGGGAAATAGCAAGCAATTCGCTGTTGTTCGATCATCACGGTGTTTATAAAAAAGTTAGACGAATGACCCTTCCCTGAGCAGAAGTTCTTCCAGTGTAACGCTCTTCCAGTGTCCTTCTGAACTGAGCCCACTTCCCAGAGTGATGCTCTATCTAGCCGACGAGAGAGCATGCGAAACGAAGAGAGTCTCTGACTGGTCAACATTCTCCTATGACAAATGACCACTGGCGTAATCCCACAAACAATTCTGCTGCGCGAAACATGTGTAAGCTCCTTACGACGGATGACAAATGTGCAGAGCCGGAACCGGGCTTTGGTGCCGGGGACCGGAACCCGACCGCCGGGTGTCGATTCATCATTCTCGCTTTCAACCAGGCTCGATTTGCATAAGGGAGCCTCCTATTTCGTCTGACTCTCTCAATTAATAGTGCTCTCTCGTCTTTCTCTAACCAGAACGAGCATCACTCAAAGCTGCGGAGAAATATGAGCCCGACGAGATATTGACAGCTTCATTTGAGAGTGTCGAGAGGCGCGCAAGAGTGGGGGCTTGATTGAAGGGGATATTCCAATCTCTCTCACTCTCTCCATTTCCCGTGCTCTCTCGCGCTCTCTTACTGACGAGAACATTCTTCTTCTCCGCTTCCAATCCCCATCGTCTTATAGTTGGCATAGCAGAGGGGCTCTTGACCCTCTCGATTCAGTTGGTTCGAGAAGAAGAGAGACAAGGCAAAAAGGAGAGGGCCAGAGAAATGAGCTTACAGTTCGTTAGACCCCTCTCGAGTTGGTACCTGAAATGCTTGCCAGATGGGGGTGGAAATCGAGAATACTCTATCACACCAATTATTCTGTGCGAAATGGAGAGAGGGACTGTAATGAGATAGGGAGCGAGTGAAATATGGGTGGCACAGATGTTCGCTAGTTTTCCCAGCGAATTGGATTCCGTGAAATTGTTAGTTAGGTTTCACAATGCGCTAAAAATTCATACGATAGCCAAATGGTCGATTTTATCCAGTTGTACGATAAATAAATCAAAGAAGCCAATATCTTCCTCGATAAGGCCTAAATAGCGTTCTCTCACAGCTGTCAGCGTTAGAAGTTGCGCAATCCCAGCAAATCAAACAATCCCTGATGAGGACCTGAAGGAATTCGCACCTGGTGTTACGCAACCTGATGATGGGGCCAAACAGGGAATTAGTTGGCTCAGACACTGTCTCACCCCAATAATTTCCGAAAAAATCAGATTGAGAAGTCGGTTATGTTTCACTTCTTCCTCAAAGCGTGAACGAAATTCGTTTAAATGATAAGAGCATCGCCTTGAGTTGAAAAAAACGGTTAAGAGATCAACAATCGCACTTTCTATGTGATTTCATGACTACTGCTGGCTAAGTGAACATGAAAAGTAGAGAGACAAAGATCAAAGATCAACAATCTCTCTTCCAGGTTCGCGACTCCATCAGTACCTCCGGGCAATTCGTTCTCACAGCCTTCTGGAAGAAGCCCCTTCACTTCCAGATCAATGCGGAGAGGGATCGGATGGGGAACAGGGTTTACATGGTAAGCTTATTATGAACTGTTGATCCTCCCTACATTTGAAATCACGCGAGGAGCATATTTATTCCGTCCAAGTGTCGGGTGAGAAGTCTTATCGATGCATTGATTTGCTTTCGGTTCGGTTTTTAATCTGTGGTACGCAACAAATAGAATACATCTATCGAGTTGCACGTTAGTCTCTCCGCAACTGTTTACGTTCCCACCGCGGCTACAACGCAGCGAATCTCCCCTGAACATTGTTATCATTCCGATGTTTGCGAATTGCGCGCGAACGAGTGTCTTCGTTTCCCATGCTCTCTAATCTGCTAGAGAATGCGAGAGAGCAGGCGAATTTGAGAGACATTCGGAATCAGTGAGAACGATTCACCCTTCTGACTAAGCGATTCGGTCAATATTGTCGGACAGGGTTACTAGGGGCTTTTGGGCACTTCGACATGTTGCCATTTCTGTGGATCATCGAAGAAAGATCTAATTTTTTTACGAGACAGCAATGCGATTTGAGAAACTCAGATGATTGTTCGGATCTTCTTATTGCGAACTTTAATACTAGAAAAAAGAATGCTGAAAATTAGTTGGAAACCTTTGCACGCTCACCATTGAATCATCATCAGAAAAACCAATAAGAGGCAGACAAAAACAGGGATGATTCGACGCAGAAAATGACTAAGAAGGAATGATTCAGACTGTTTGATCGAAAATTGTAAGGGAAATATCCAGAAAAAGTGATTTAGAAAATAAAACCAGTTTGCAGTTCGAAGAAGAGGAGTTCTCTACCGTATCATCGCTCGTGCACTTCTACCGTACCCATCGGCGTCCCATCACACTATCGACTGGTTGTCTCATCTCGCGAGGTGTCGAGAAGGGAGGAGCGGAGGAGGTATTGATTATAGATTTTTACTCGAACAAAACCGTCTACTATTGAGCGAGATCCACTCGTTTGAGTATCGAAAATGGTGTGAAACATAACGAAACTCATTTGTCTCGAATAGCGCCAGTACCTGATTCAAAAATAGAAGAAGATTGATCTTTGATCTCCATGAATTCTCTTCAGATTCTCAACGCGAAGGGCGCCGGCGCGGAACTCGAAGCGCAGTATGCGAAGATCTTCCGACCGACTGCAATTGGAGGAAAGCCGAACTATGGTTAGTTCACTTGGCTCATCCTCTGAATACAGACTCTATCAAACCAATTCTAATCGATAATGACCTGCCGCACTAAACTCTGATCTGGCCTTCCGTATTCAAATCAATCGACCTTACGTATAGAATTCAAATCGATACCCAACTTCCGTAACTTCCAGGTCCATCCGCCGGTCTCTCCAAGACGGCGATGGTCAACTGGGCTTCTCGTTCTTCCCTCGCTTCATCCTCCTCAGTCAACAATCTCAGCCGACCGGCAGCCCTGCCACCACCGGTTCCAGCGAGTTTGTTGAGGTGAGTGGCTTCCGGAATAGGAAAGCACCTTAAAATCATCGGCAAAAAACAAGAGACAGAGAGACGAAATTCCTTCGTGCAGTCGATTATGTTTCACAATTTCCCCAAAGCGTGACGAAATTCAGTTTGAATAATGGTATTGCGTTTTTGAAGGCTAATCAATAGACTGAATTGATCCGAGAGAACAAAACAAAGCGGAACATTCGAAATTTGGATGTAACAGTGAAGTCAACGCCTCATTTCCAGATCCGGTCTTCCTCTCCCGAAGCGGTCACCGCCTACCACAAGGAAGAGCAGAGAGGAGGAGGAAGATGTAAGTGCCTATTTCTTCCTAAATAATCACATCTTTGATCTTCCTTGCCCCGTCTTTGTATTTGACCTTCGATCCTTAACTTCTTCATTCTTCAGTACTGCGAGATGGACTACGACGCGATGGAGCCCGACCCTCTCCATTCCCCGTTGATCGGAGGCACGAGGAGCGTGTTCAACATGACAGTGCCGAATCATATGAGGGGTGAGAAAAAACAACGACAAACCACTAAAAAAATAGACTTTCGCCTACTTTTCGGTTGCTTCACATTCCCAAGATTACTTGAGTAAACTGATAGATTGGTTTTCGAAAAATGAAGAGAAGGAGAGACAACATTGTGAGGTTCAGTTGCGTTTCACAACTAGCACAAATGATCTGGTACTTTAAGATTTCTAATGGTATCATCTGTTTTTGTTGAAAAAAACTAAAATTATTTCCAGAATTCCTCCTCCGCCCCACGCAATCACTCGAGAAGCTCAACTACGATGATCGCACGCTTCGTCACTTTGACACGATGCCAGCGAGAGGTGAGCGTTGATCTTTGATCTTTGATCTTTATTCCATCCAGACTATCACCCCCGCTCTCCCTCCGTTCACTCCGAGATCCTGCTGCCCTCCCTTCTCTCTCCTGCGTCTGATCGAGAGGCGGGAAATAGGAAGAGCGACATCTCCGCAGGTAAGCTACTAAATCTGAACTAGGGATGGCTTGTCGAGAAATGACTCTCTCCATTCTGCACGCTCTCTCGCCTCTCTGACCGGTGAGAGAGTACGCAAAATGAAGAGACGATTTCTTGCGAAGCCATACCAAATCTGAACTAGAAAATGCACATTGAACCGTACTTATAATTCCGTGAACTATAGAACTCAGAAATCTAAAGAGAAAGAGATTTGTTTAGTGTAGTTTCACTCTAATACAATTTGTGGTGCATAACAAAGCAATTGTGCTTCGGACTTCTCCAATACTCTAACTTCCTCCCTCTCAGATTCCGGTCAGCGCAGTGCTGACTCCTCCTCTCGTCCTGCCTCAACTGTCGATGGAACCTCATTAGAGGAGGACGACTATGACCTGCCCAAGGGAGAACAGGTAAATAGATTACCGTATACCCGTGGTTCCATGTGCCAAGTTGGAACTGCCAACTGTTTTCCGAGGGTAAAGAATGCAATTTGTGCTGTTGGTTGTAAATTCCACCAAGAAGACATCGTTGAATCGAGATTGTTTCTGATTTAGTAGATATTCTGAAACTCAGCTGAGATACCTCATGAACAAATTTTTACTCTGAAACTCAATGGCACGAGTTTTCAGTTATTCGCTCGAGCCGATTCGCGTCTGTCCAAGTCCTCCGTTCCAACAACCAACACGTCTTCTGAAGGCCATGGATCGGGCGCATCCACTTCGAGGTTAGCACTTTAATATCAGTCTAATTTATACAAGTTCACTGAATCAACAATGATGCATGTTTGACAATACTGGATGGTATTTTGTGTTTCTTCAAACGAGATTCAAACGAGATTCCTCGAGAATGACTATGGCACTGAATCAACACTATTGTTCATGGTATAAAGAGAGCGATCTGCAAGAGTTTACACTCGGGGGAATTATTCGTACTGACAATGAGTGAACCTTTCATAATTTTGATTTCGAAAGTTATTCAATGTGTGTAATTCCAAACAACATCCAGAGGCGAATCCGACTACGACGAGCCCAAGGACCGCACGAATGGCATGAATTCCATTCAGAGGGAGAAACCAGCGATCCCGCTCAAGGTAAATCAAGCATTTCTGGCTTCAAACGGGGCATTCTTTCGTTGCTATTGACCAGTTGATCTGAGAAAGAACTCCGCATTAAGAGAAGAAAGATTACCTCCGATCATTCCAGCCCATCCTAATGGCCAAGCCTCCCATCTCTGGCAAGCCGACAATTGCGCCCAAGCCTGCGAATTTTGATGCCGAGCCCATTCCAGTATGATTCCTGTTTTGAAAGCACCGACGGCAACAACAACAATAACATATTTCAAACAATAAATAACACAATTCGCAGCCCGCCCTACACCGCCTGAGGCACTTCGTCCTAGAACACTCGGAGAGGGAGATGGCTGAAATGATGGGGAAGGAAGATTGTTCGCTACTTGGATTGATAGGTGAGAAATAACGACCAAAACTATTAGATAGACAGTAAAATAAACGGTAGAAAACAGAGGCGGAGATGTTGGGATAGGCGAAACGATTCTATTTTGAAAACATTCGTCGTGCTGAACGAGACAGTGGTTGTGTTTCACCATTCCTTCATCTCACTAAGCGATTTATATGTTCAGTGTATGGCTAGAAAGTATTGTAAACCAATAAATACGAACAAAATCAGAGATAAATATCTATGGAATATCTGAATTATCAGGCCCTGAAGTGGACTCGCGACTGGCTGGAGCCGGCGCCCTACTCCTCCCTTCCGGCCACGAGAGGAGAGCGAGGATGAAGACAAGGTCAGTGACAACTTTCTTCACTCGTAATTCCAATACGACTGTTGCCTCACTCTTTTCGAAAATCATAGCGTAAGCTCAGTTATGCTTCACGCAGTCTTTATTTAGCTAGGGAAGCAGTAGCAATAGTTTATTTTCGAAGATATTAAATAATATAAATAATGCTGAAATTTTTCAATAAGTTATCAGAACGCGGCTGTAACTTACGTGCCGTAGGCCACGCCCATTTTGCAGCTCAATAAATTATATTTCAGATGCCGCAACACGCAACTAGCCGTCGTCTTCTCCATTCTCTCATCTGAATCTCAACTGGAAGCCGCGAGAGTGCTCGCCCTGTGGATTCGAGTGGCCGGGCACGCGATTAAGGTAAATAATAATAATAATAATTTATCTACGCCCGAGGCGCGACGAAATACATAGTTACATGTGTATAGATGGATGTAGCTGGAGGGGGGGGGGGTAAATTCAGAAATTGTATCATTCCCTCAGGCTGTGAAAATTGACAGAAAAATCGATAATTGATTCCTTGCAGAGAAATGGCAATCAGTTCACGTTCGTCAATGTCATGCGCGCGCTTACGTCGGAAAAGGTTTGTTGTTGTTGTTGTTGTTGTTGTTGTTGTTTTTGTTTTTATTCACAAAGCACAAACAACAACAACAACATCAAAACAATAAAGTCTCATTCTCAGCTCAACATCGCCTCCCTCTGGGAGCGAGTGGACGTCCTTGCCAGGCAGGACTTCCGTTTGTTGGCCAAGTCATTCAAGACGATCACGACGAGAGGTGAGGCACAGATCCAAGATTTGGATATGTTTCAAGGATGCAATACATTCAGAACTAAACAATTCGGAATGATGACCGAGGGTTTGCCCTTTGAAAAACAATAAAAAATACTTTGTGATCAAGCCTGTGATCAACTATGTAAAATCAGACGTAGCAAAACAAAAACAAGCAAAACAAAAACCAACCCCACCCTCAGGCGAGCACCCCCTGGACTCCGTGCCCTGCTCCCTGCCCTTCCTCCATCCCCTTCTGGACATCTTCGATGGAGGCGCTGACGTCGAGAGCAGCTATCTGGACAGGAGCAGTCCCGCCAAGGAGTTGGGTGGGTGATGATGTTGTTGTTATTATTGTTTTCATTTTAATTTTGCGTTGTCGATTTTATTCTTGTTTTTAGAAAAATAATAAGTCGCGTCGATTTCAACGAAAAGTGAGATCAGAACCAGCTCACTCGATCAAAAGTCAAAATCATAATTCTTCAGACTCGACCTTCTTCTGGCTGGACATGGCGCGTGACTGGTGCTCCGCCTCCTCCCAGTTCACCCAACGATGCTCCGCCCACTTTGCCGCGCCTGCGCGACTTCCCAAGGCCAATCTGATGATCGACACCACGCTAGTCAATCTATTGCCTGTTGGGGACCAATTGACGACACTGTTTGTGCAGTTACCTGCGTGGAAATGATCAAACTTTGCTTTCGATTTTTTTCGTTTTCTAGAGTTCAATACGGAGCGTTTATTGTGCCACTCTCAAAGAATACTACTGTTAGGAAACTGACATAAACAATCGTGCTTTGAAATTCGTATTTGAATTCTATTCCAGAGATATCCAACATTATTTGCCCATAGATTCAGCCTTCCTATTCCGGTATTATCCTAGCTCAGTGATTCCCACACCCAAGTCACTGCAAATTCGCCCGATTCTCAGCAGACCTGTGCAAATTTTTTATGACTCTCTCATTTTCGCATGCTCTCTCGTATTCTCTGATCGGCGAGAGAGCGCAGCGAAATGTGAATGTCTTATATTTTGCACAGCCCCGATTCTCAGTGTATCTGAGAAGTCCTGCAATCATTCTCTTGCCATTCCGTCTTACGGGTTTCTTATGCTCACCCGATTTGCTGTATTTACCACGCCTAAGGATTACTTTGAAACAATAAATACTATTTGATACATTGCTGGATTGAAAGCACACGAAGGAAGTGAATGAGAGGAAAGAGTTTTCCAGATCAAGAGAGAATTGCACAACAAGGAAAGAGTGGTCTACTGGCAATGTGCCAAAGAAAAATTGTCAAAAAAAACTCAAATTATCTGCTGATGCGTGGTGATGAATTGAGCATTTTCACTTACGTGATTTTCTACATCTTTTCACTTCAAAACGAGTTAATTTCCTGAACAATACTCAATAATCTCGGATTAAATCACTTTACATACTCTTTCTCCACTCAATCATCGATTCTCTCTTTCCTCTTCCACCCTCTCCTTCTCCCATTTCCAATCTTCTCTCCTACAGCTGGCGGTTCTCCCTGCGGAGCGCCGAGGTAAGGTTTGGAGATCCCCGGGGTATCCCCGGTACCAGGGTACCATGGATCCCATCCCAGGAATTGCTAACTAGCTGCATTTCAGAACTCGCAACCACTCGTTTTCGTATTCAACCGGTAAGCGATTTGGCACTGTGCAAGGAGTACTGTAATACCGCAATCATTCAGTTAACAACAAGCCATGGGGTGCTGCTCCAAGAAGAAGTCGACCAAGAAGACTGTCAGTTATCGATCGATGGAAGTTACGGTAGACTACGGTATGATTTTGCAGCTCAAGGGAGGTCCGAAGAAGGGCGGCGCTAACGCCAGTAACAAGAGCAAGAAGGGAGGCAAGCCGGCGCCGGTAACTACCGTACCTGAGGACTACCGTACCGTAACGTACCCAGGGAGCCAAGGGCAAGCCGGGCGGAGCGAAATTGACCAGCACCAGCTCGAAGCGCACTCCCAATGGTACGGTATCGATTAATCTGATACCGTAATATAGTACTCTTTCCATGCAAAACCCCGGCTGCCAAGGGAGGACCCGGTGCCAAGCCCGGAGCCAGGGGCGCGCCCTCGCTCCAGAGAGCTCCCGCCGACAAGAGACCCGTGAAGACTCCTGCCACTGGTGGGGAATCGATACAGTAACCTATCCTACTGTAGTGGTGACGTCATCATACCGTATTTCTCCACTCTAGGTACAGTAACCCTCCCTACTGTACCCTATGACGTCATCTCACCGTATCTCCAGTCTACAGTAACAAATCCTACCGTATACTTACCGTATCCCTTCAGCCTCCTCCTCGAAGAGTGCCAAGTCCGGCCCCTCCTCCGCATCCGGCAAGGGCAAGAAGAACCTCTCCTCCTCTGAAGCGAGAAGCCCCAACCCTACCGATGCGAGACAGGCGAAGAAGAGGGAGAACCACGCCAAGTCATTGGGCAAGGCCGGCATCAAGGGGGTACGGTATGCGGGTATTGTAATGGTACTGTAAGGGTTCTGCAACGGTATTGTGAGGGTGTTGTAAGGTACGGTAGCGAGGGTACGGTATATGTACGGTAAGGTATACTGTAGTCAGGTTATGGTAAAGTACTCTTAGGGGTACGGTAGCATACTGTACCTGATCTTTGATCTCTCTGCAGCGCCAGGACTCGCCGACCTCCGACGTGACCACCGCCCGCTCGCCGCCCTACGACCCGAAGAAGGTGCGGGGTTGATCTTTGAACTTTGATATTTGATCTCTGATCTCTGATCCCTGCTCTTCAGGCATCGAAGGAGAAGGGGGCAGCGCCCAAGAACTACCCGAAGATTCCCGAGGCTCCCTCTCCTCCGCCTCCCAGAGACCCGAAGAAGAAGCAGGACAGCAAGGAGAAGGCGGTCAGTGATCTTTGATCTTTGATCTCTCACCACTCATCTTTGATCTTTCCAGGCTGACAAGTCCACCAAGTCCACCAAGTCGACGAGGTCGCAGTCGCGTGCCTCCTCCACGACGGGCGCAGCTCGAGCGAGCACCTCGCGCGCGGTGAGAGATTAAAGATCAAAGACCAAAGGTCAAAGATCAAAGATCAAAGACCAAAGACCAAATACCAAAGACCAAAGATCACCATTCAGCCTCGTCCCCGTCGCGTCTCTCGCTCCAAGCTGCCCATGCAGAAGCTCACCGTCTCGAGGTATTTTCGAAAATAATTAAATTAATAATTAATACTTTCAGCCACATCGAGGACGGCATCGTCGTCTCGCAGTGGTACTATACGGAGCTCAGAGAAGTGATCTTTGATCTCTTATCTCTGATTGATCTTTGATCTCTTTCAGTTGGGCACTCCTCCGTCTTCCGTGGCCGATCTGCTACAGGGAGGACCGAGACAGCAACTGAATCTGCCCCAGTCTCAGCCATCGTAGAGGAATAATGAGAGATAGAGGCTGATTGTATCAGTCTGATACTGATAAAGGATGATAAAAGAGCTGTGATGGAGTGGAGATACAGGCACATCAACATACAGATTAATTATTATTAATTATTAACATTATTAACATCCAAAGCACATTTAAATTATTCAATCTTGCAAGATCTTCTTTCATCATCATCATCACTGTATTCCTCGCTTTTTTCTCCAGGCTCTTCACTCTCATTTTCTAGTCTTTCCTCCTCATGTGCCTTTTCAATTCCGAACTACTGATCCACCCCTTACCGCAGATTTCGCATTTGTACGGTTAATTGCCTGAAATGAATCGACTGTTATTGTTTGAATCTTGCAAAAGAACCAATAGGGTTGTCTCTGTGTACTTCAGAATCAACATGACTCTTAATGAATATCTGTAATAAGTCAACGGCCTTCTGAGTCATGTCTCCGATTTGGTTGTTAAAAGGAAGATTGCACGCCTGAATTGAATTCAGAGGTCATTGAATGAAATCAAATCGATCACCTTCTTACGGGTCTCTTCGAGACGAGCTTCAATCGAATCGAAATCCACCATGTTTCTGAATCATTCGCGTTAATTACAATAAATTACAACAAAAAGTGCAAGTGGCGAGTGTGCATGAGGAAAGAATGGAGACAGGAATCACTCGAAAGAAGGCATTTTAGTGGCTTCGTGAGAACTCCAAGCATCCCAAAGGCCTCTCTAAACCTCGTCTGCCCCTCACCAAATAGATCAAAGCGGAAGCATCAAGTCAAGCGTGCGCCTGTGAGATAGTCCAGTGGGGATAGAATAAAGGAGAATGTACTGTGACCGGAATAAAGTTGCCTCGCCACAGGGCCGTTCCCATGTTCGCACTCTGTCATCTGATTCGACTGCTTTACGATGTGATGGTTTGCTGATCTCTAGAAGAAAAAAGACTGTTTCGAATCGATTATCTTTATTTCTTGGAGATCACAATGGAATGGGAAAAATTGGATTCATCTACAAAATATCATGGATTGGGAATGAACGGCTATAAAGCTCTTGGGCGTGAAATTGTGTGTAGTGAGACGAATTAGGTGCGAAATATGATACTAACTAAACTATTACTCTTGATAAAATGCCAGTTGTAGGCTTAGCGATAGCGCGAATCGAGGATTGAAACCCAATTCAACCCGGTTATCCTCTCCTTCCTCCGAATAGCATCAGCGAGCCCGACTTCCACTGCTTTCTTCCGCCCGAGGACGATGCTGTGGAAGTGGACAGGCGGGGACGAGAGGCTCTGAGTATTGTTTTTTTAAAAATCCTGAATTTACACGACAAATTCGATCCTTTTCTTACTAAAACATCTGTATTAGACAAAGATTTTCTATTACTGCAAACGGAATGAATAATGCATGAATATTATGGAAACGAACCGTCGTTTGCTCACTCCCACTTCATCGAACGAGCTCAGTCTTCTGAACTGTCTATGCGCCCTCGCGTAGTGAGGATGGACATTCTGCACGGAGAGGAAGGACGAGGCGGGTTGGTCGTCGTCTACAATAGTTGTCTCGCTGGGCACATGGAAGCTATACTCTCATTGACGATTACAATATTTCATTCTTTCATAAACTAAATGAAACATATCCCAGTCCACTCCCAAAGTATTCTCAAAAAATCTAAAGAACCCAGTTGCTTTTCTCCTTTGCACACAGATCCGTACAATATTATTAATATTTTCTGCGCGACAAAGGACTGTACATCACAGATCTGCAAATAAGTCGATTCCTCACACTCATCCTCATCCTCAATCTGCAAGGCCTCGTGTTCGGGCACCTCTTGAAGAGGGACGGCGACCCGCAGACCGCCCGGCTCGCCCAGTTCGAGATCTGCCTGAAATTATATTTTTCCGTTTAATCTCGGTGGCCGCGAGCTATTTTCCTCCAATATTTTCTAGAATATATTTTCACAAGCATTTCTTTCATTCGACGTCGTCAAAAAAAGTAATTGAGAATTGAGCCTGTTCCCCATGTCAGTAAGTCACAGGAAACAGCGAAGTATGTTTCACAGGGTCTTGTTAACACTTCTTGGCGGTGCCATATTGATTCTTCTTCACCGGCTTTTCAAATCCCAATAAGCCCATCTGTAACCCATCTGAACCCATCTGTTCATGTTTCTCTGTACGATTTGAACCAGTTTTTCGATGATTTTAGGATACCAAAATATTTTTTATTCCTCACCACCGACGGCGTCTCACTCCCCGGCTCGATGTTGATCTGCGGCTGCGAGACGGACGTCGTTACTGCAATGAATTTCATTGATAAATTTGAAAATGTCTTCAAAGAAGATTTCTAATTGTAAGATCAACCACTATGTGTGCATTCTAAGTATCATACGTGTATTTTTATAAGGTTTGTAGTTGTTTTGTGTGCATGGAAATTGTCCTGAATGAACTCACGCATCTCTCTGTCTTCCTGTCGAGGTCGAGTCTTCTTGCGAAAGCGATCGGAGGGAAGGTGCGCGGTGTCAATGGACAGTCTGAATGACCCGTCTTTCGAAAAGAAAATGCATATTCTATGTACCACTTTTCTTTGTGAACAAGGAGCATTTTATTAAAGATTTGCATAAACAACGCCCCAATTTTAATGATTATCCTTACTTAGCCACATCCAGCAGCATGCCCACTCCCTTGCCCACAACGTCTCTCGGTGGACTCATCTGGATGTGGCGGGTGAGGGCGAGTCTGCAACATTGTTTTCAACGAATTGCATTTCTGTGATATGCTTCACAAATGCTACAAAATGGAACACTTGAGGGGTTGGGCAGTATATCCGGCTCAACTGTTCCATAAAAGTTACGTTCGTTCATGATTCTGTTTACCGACTAGCTAAATTGTAGATTATTTTGCAGACTCAATCAGTAAACGAACGCACTTCCTCTCCCGCTCGTACTCCAGATTCTGCTCGGCAATAATTTCGAGTGTTCTCCTGCAAAGAACTTGATCATTTACGTTTTTAGGGAAAGTTATTGTTCGAATGGTTGAAAGATTAACCTGTAAGCGTAGTTCTTGCCTCCAGACGCGCCGGACACCATGAACGACTCGGTGGACATGTTTGGTCTGGAAAACGTTTTGTTTGTCCAATGGAAAATAATTAACCGTATGTCCCACAATTCAAATATGTTTCAGGAATACTACACGACAATGTTCGTGCGAGTTTGAACAGTATCACAGGGTATTCTCTTTCAAAAATAAACTATTACGCAGATTGAAGTGATTCGGACCAACAGACGTTCAATACACGATCAAACATTTCAAATAAGTTACTAAAATGAGAGAAAAGACAACATTTGGAGACAAAAACCTCAACGTGGACGTCCAATACGCGAGGAAGACCATCAACGGCACGGAGAAGAGGATGATCGGAATGATGGCGATGTTCATGAACTCGGTCGTCGCGTCGAAGCGGGGGTATCTGAATCAGAACGTTCTCGACCGAATTTAAACCACCAAAAGTTTTCCGACCGTTTGTGTCTCAAGTTCATACAGATAAGAAGTCCTAGTAAGAAAAACAAGTAAATGACATTATTCCCGTTCCCACTGACCTCTCCGTCGAAATTAGACGCCAGTTGTACTCAGTGCGGAAGCGCGGCGTGTACTTCTCAAGAGCGGCTGAAAATATGCTATCATTCGACGAAAAACACCTTTACTACGGCAAAAAAACCCCGTCTAGCACTGAGCGGGGCAATATTTCACACACTCCCGTGCTACCTACGATTGCCACACATGATAGCAGGACAAAGAGCCTCAAAAAGCATTACTCACCCGCCAGCACCGACCGCGGCAGCAACGGTCTTATCTGCTTCTCGTATGTACGCGCGTCGTGCGGGAGGATGACCATGAACTGGAATAGAAGAGAGGTTAGGATTTGATAAACATAGAAAATCCTTTCTTAGGTAGATTTCGTTCATTTGAGTTTCACAGTAAGCATAAGCACGTCAGAGCCCGAGAATTTGGATTGTGGTCTCGTGGTTATTACGAATTTATCGTTGCTTGTTGTCTATTTCTTTGTTATTTTTATTTAGTTGTGGTAGGAATTTCTCATGTGTAAAATATTGAACACACCCTCAGATTCAACGAGTCGAATTCCCTCCTCGGGAATCCCTCCATGAAGATAACGTGCTGCGGGCCGAAGTTCACGCTGGAATGCATCTTAGCGAATGGCGAAGATAAGTTGCCACATTTTACTAAAATTAACAGTTGTGATAGACATTACATTCAATATCGTGAATCGAAAGTAAAGTCTTTACAGATTGATATCTTTGTGTTCCTTTCAGTAGTTGTGATAGGAACTTTGTCAGCAGTGGATACCGGGAAGTTAAACTCACTTGTCCCTCAGATTACAGTGCGTCCTGTTCCCGTTGCAGTACAGGGTAATATACGCACCGACGGCTCTGCAATTGACCATTGAAGCTTCAAGATGAAGACGATGTTATTCCTTTCTAAGGAGACTATCTTCTTGGTGAAGCAACAATGGCTGCAGCTTAAAATTAAGTCAAACTACTACAAAATGATTTTATCATCAATCACACTTCTTTCATTAGAGATTTCCAAGGATAATGCACAGACCGGGACCCGGAGCGCCTGTTTTTCAGGCAGGAGTTCTGCAAAGCTTACTTCTTGAACGTGGCCGCCACCTCCTGCATCGGTGCATCAATACAGAATGGAAGGCGCGCCCCGCTCGTCCACTCGAACAGCTCGATTTCTGGAATTTTGAAAGTATTAAATATTAATTAATTAAATCATTATCCCTGGAGGAATCTCTAGGACTCCATGCGTGAAGTCTCAAGAAAGCGAATTCAAGTGAGTTTCAAGACAAATATATCAAAATACATAATGAGAGGGCGTTCGATTGTAGAAAGGCTTGAGATGAATAAAACAAAATTAATAATTATCTCAAAGACCTCACCTTGCCTGCTCGGGTCGCTCTGATAGAAGGCAATAGTGGAACTGACGAGGGCGAGCAGCAGTATTCGATACATTCTTCAGTTCTGAAATTACGAAATGAATAATTCCTATTACCAGCCGTCCGGATAGAAGGTGTATAGAACGAAAAAAGACGACGACTGTAATTTCGTGCTCCTGAACAATGAATGAACAACGCGCATGGGATCGAGAAGCGGTCAACTCTTCGAACTAGTGTAAAGTAATGAGAGCGAGGGTGTGAATAGTGAACAGGTGTCGACAAGGAATGATTGAAGTTGATTCAATGCTCTATTATTTGGATTGAGGCCACTGTTCAACCGGTTTCAGAGCGATCAGAATAACTTCAGTCAATTCAGATCAAGATCCACTGACGAATTATTTCCAGACAAAATCAAGAAAGAAAGGAGAAGATGATGGAAGAGTATTTTATACAACGGTGAAAAAAATGAAGCAATTATAGAGGCTATCGGGCTAATGTTGCTCAAGTCCTGATCTGAAGACCGCTGACGAATTATCTCCAGACGAAATCAAGAAAAGAAGAGGAGAAGGAGGGCGAGAGATTGAATGATGATCTGCTCCTTGTGGCAGAGGAAGAAGAGAGACAATCAGTCAGATGGAAAGGGGGGAAGAGGATTGAGAGGGAAGGGAATGACGAAGATCAGGCAGTGCTTTAATTGAAGGATTATTCTCGTCTTCTATGTTCAAGAATATGATCTCTTCCTTGAGACCCGTGGAATCAGTCTGATGGATTGGGGAAGCGAGAGAACGAGGAAAAGAAAGAATCTGGATGACGAAGATCAGTCCATGCTCGTGATTGATTGAACCAACATGTTGAGCAATTCCAGACCGGTGGAACAAGGATTTAATATTGATGGCAGAGGAAAATCATGGACTGAGAGAGCGGATAATGAAGCGATCTTATCGATATTATCGAACAAAAAGACAGGGTTATTTGCCAGACTCGACATTATTACGACTGGACACCTGCGTAACGAGCGGCCAGAACTGAGTAGGTGTGAGCGAAAAACATTGGCCGACGATTGAGTCGTCTGACTCTCTCGATTCCCCACGATCTCTCGCTTTCTCTAACAGGCAATACGTCGTACGAAATGGAGAAATCACTCACTCAAGGGCCGATTGAGAGGGGAGGGGAGAGGAAATGATGGATAGGCTCGAGGCATCGGAGTGAGAAATGAGTGCAGTGGAATGAAGGAAGAAGGTGATGGATAGAGGGGGAGAGGGCTAATGATTGGAGGGTAGTGGACATTTTGATCTTGATGACGCAGATCACTGACATTTAACTCTACTAGTTTCTGTTTTATCCGAATGAGCAGGAATCGAATGGATGAGTAAAACAGGAATAATTTCGAAACAAGGAAAAAGTAGACTAAAGCACGACGAAAGCGACGTTGTCAGTCCTCTCTTTTCCTCTCTTCTCTCTCAGCATCTCTCCCGGGCAGTAAGACGATACTCAAAGGGAGTTGATGATCAGGGGGATCACTCTCTAAGTTTTGTGTGTCTTCTCTTCGGTCAGAGAAGAGACAAAGCTAGGGATCAATCTCTTCGATGTGTGTGCTCTCTCATCGACTAGAGCATCTAAGTAACAACACTGCCTGATCTATCTACTCTTTCAGGAGCCTGGAGAAAAACGAGGAGGAAAGACGAACAGACTTATTGTGCCATCCGAAACAGGTACAATAATGAGAAGTAAAGCTACACTATGTTTCAACCACGATAAAAGTCCGCCAAAGTCCGCCACTTCTTGCAATGATCTCGCCTTGAGACAAGGCGCGTCACATACCCTCGGAGTGGTGTGTAATAATATGCGCGCCGGCCCTGAGCAACTCGAGTGAAATCGAGGCTGAACATCATATTCTATAGTAAAAATCGAAGACAATGTAAAAAAACAAGAAATCACTTTATCTAGCAAAAATAGCGACTATAGCGACCTCTATAGCTACTTTTCTCAATAAAAGCAGCGCAATCGCCGCTTAAAATCAGGCTATCAGTCTGACAAACGAGCAGCCGGCTTGAGCAATGGGCGCTGAGGCTATTTATTGTTTGCTGGCTGCTCTCGCTCTCTCCGTTTCGCATGCTCTCTGCTCGGCTAGGCAGAGCGAGAGAGCACGTAAGATGGAGAGAGCGGAGGCCGGCTCGAACGGCTTTGTTTTGATAGTGAGAGTGGCTGGCCGGTGATCAACAGCGATCGGGCGATTTTCAAGGGAGATAACTCGGAGAAAACGATTTTAAAGATCATTGAAATCTTCAGCATTATTCTTATCAATTTTCCTCAGGAAACAACGTATTCACAATACATGTAACAATACAGATGACTAGAGTTCGAAATTCGGGTAATCGCCTCTTCATTTCACGCACTCTCTCACCGATCATTGAGGAGAGAGAGTGTGCGAAACGAAGAGACGATAATCAGTATTTCGAATTCTACTGATGACACGGAGGTTATGCACATTTTTCTGAAAGTCTAATAATAATCCGGGAACTCCTTGACCACCGTTTTCTTCATCGGCTGCTCTTGAGTGTATTGGGGATTTATCTCCTTCACAGGTTCTTGGAGTATCTTATACGAAGCAAAGTGCACGTATAATCCTCGAAGACAGATCAGAAGGAAGACGATGGAGGTGACGAGAGAGGTGGCAGCGTAGGATCGGACTTCTGGAAAACAATAACAATAACTAGAGACCGCAAGGTGATCTGCCGAATCGAGTGAAAAGGGTTATTCATGTGTTCAGTGTGTTGGTATGGGTTCGAATAACATTATGCTTTTTATCGTTTGTCGATATCCCATCTCTATCAAAAGTTATGCTCTGAAAACCACGCGCGCAAGGCACACCAGGCGAGAGGGAGAGATCGGGTGAGAGGGAAAGGGGGCGGAGCCTCTCTCGCGTGTGTCTCTCTCCCTCCCCCCGCCCTCTCGCTCCCCTCTCCCCGCGCTTCTTTGCGCATCTTGCACAAATCAGGGAAAATAGCTATCATTCTAATTTCTTTTGTAAAATTCCTCATAAATTCCAATTTGTCAGTATCCCGTGGCCCATTG
>LS553884.1:142042-174968 GCA_900490775.1 Pristionchus maxplancki | reverse complement strand
GCCCTCTCGCTCCCCTCTCCCCGCGCTTCTTTGCGCATCTTGCACAAATCAGGGAAAATAGCTATCATTCTAATTTCTTTTGTAAAATTCCTCATAAATTCCAATTTGTCAGTATCCCGTGGCCCATTGTGATCCGATCACTGGAAGGCTTCTAAACGCCTATTCTGCTCCTTTCATTATCGATTTTGACCTACTCAAAAATGTCAGATCAAAATGGGCCACGAGCCCTTTGTGAAGGCTCTTGATAGCTACCGAAAGCGCTTTAGATTGTTCGATTTGATCAAGTATTCGAATTGTGCATCCTCGTCGCAGGTTTTGGGGGAAATCGTACTCGGTGAAAGTGGGCGGAGCTTGCGGTCTCTAACAATAACAACAACAAAAATAAACTCACTCGCATCCCGGTCCTCATTGCTCTGGTTCTGCGATGTGTAGTGTTCCCTGAATAGGTTTCACTAGAGAACGTTTCGAAACCATGTTGAGTCCAATCAGAAAATGAATGAGGAAACTATTGTTCCAAAGTGGGATATCGGCGAAGTTATGTAGAACATACCTGATGAACTGTCCATAGAACGAATGCTGATCCGCTAGTGCGATTATGGCAAAAATGATCAGCACGAAATTGATGACGGCTATCAGAATCTAGAAAGTGATGTTTGAGATTTCGAATTTCGAAATTATTGAAGACTTACCGATACGCAAGTAAGCGGAATCATCAACTTGGGAATTCTCTTGTGAACTGCTGCAAACGCCGCGATTGTTGCTGCTAGTTGAATGATGAATAGCAGTGCCTGAACGATATTTTGATGTATTTATTCGAAAAAGTAGATAAATAAAAGGACCAGAATACTCACCCTCACAACAATAACCCAGGCCGGAAGAGCGTGAATGCAAACAACAATCAGGTTATAGATGGTGGAGAGAACGATGAGAATGGCAAAGAGTCGGGATTGATTCTGAAAACAAGAGGATCAAAAAGTTAGTTCCTGCTTTGAGTGGAAATTTCCCACGCGCTATTTTCTTCTCATCCTGCTTCTAATCGCTGATAAGAACAGACTAAATAAGAACCAAGAAACGAAAAGAAACATTCAACCAACCAATTTATCGACATTGCGCAGCAGCGTCGCAAATATGACAGTGCACATCTCGAAAATCGGATTAAGGCCAGACTGGGTCGATTACTGAACTCCCAATGACTTTGCCTTGCGAAAGGAAAGGGAGGAAAGACGGCGTGATCTATCACAATGAATGAATCATCGCTAAGATACCGATCGAGAAAGAAGCCAAACAAAAATTATTCTCACCCACGGGAGAAGGGAAGAGGGGGGAAAGCAAACAATGGCTTATTTATCGAATGAGCGTTGCAACCAATCTGCCTTAGAACAGGTTCATTCTATTTATTTCTATTGATCAAATGTATTTCGAAACTGACATTCCTAAGTTCTTTTGATAGAGTTCGCATGCGTCACTGAGTCACTATTTGGTCACTACGCAAAGTGTGTATAAGCACAGTTAATCACAGAGCAGTGGGTTTCACGTGGATCGCTCGTTTTCGGCACCTGATAGTGAATCAATTTCGAGAACATTCGGGATTTCTATGTCTTTTTTTGGCTATGGAGTGTGGAAAGACGTATCTCAAGTTTACGTTTTAATCATTTATCGGTGGTGGAATTTCTTCACATCCTGCTTGATACTTATCTGTTCCGTATCGAAGAAGTGACTTATTGCGATCTTTCGATTATTGCCTTCATATCATATCATATCATATTTATCCTGACATCAGGCAATGGGCCTGTAGGAGGTGACATCATTGGGGAGGGGATTGAGATCTTCGTTCGCAAAATGTCGGAGGGTCAAGGGTTGGGATGTTCTTAGATGTGTCATCTCAAATGTCCGTCGCTCTTAGTCGATTGATTACGTTTGAGTGTTGAAGAAGTCCATCCAGCCGCCGAAGTCCTGACTAGGGTTCCCCCAGATGGGATTCCGCCTAGTCAGGCTTTTGCTGACCGGTTGAAATGCCCAGTTGGGCGTCAAAATTAAGGACGCCTGGCAGGCGTAATCCCTTTGTTCGCGCCTGGCAGGCTTTTCATATGCACCAGCTTTGAAACATATTTGAAAATCTACGAAATCTCTGATCATCTTCGATCATTTTCGACTGAACCGACCAGTGAATCGAAAGTGGAGAGGCAGAATGATAGGTCGGGCGCCTATTAGAGTTCGAAATACGGGTAATCGTCTCTTCATTTCGCACACAATCTCACCGGTCAGAGAGGCGAGAGAGTGTGTAAAATTAAAAGACTATTACCCGTATTTCGAACTCTAGCGCCTATGGGCGCCTGAGAGGAATCCTTTGTTCGCAGTCAGGCGAGATAGGCGTTATTCATTGTGAACAATAATGAGTTAGGCGGCCTAGGCGCGGCCCAACTCAGAAACCCTAGTCCTGACTTGCGTGGTTTAGAATAAACTCACGAAGCAGTCTTCTTGAACGGGGCCTTTCTTGACGGTAGATCACTTGAGTCGATGGGAATCCGTCGTTGGTCCTCCTCTTGATGTACCGAATGGGCGATACTCGTCGGGTTGCCCAAGCTGACGGACGAGGATTCTCCAAACTGGGGATGGAAGAGAGCGGGGTGAGAGTCGACCGACCGTCGCGAGCGCACGAATGGAGAATGGAGAATGGAGAATGGAAAATGCCTTATACGATCGAATATTCACAAACACTCCCCGGATGGAAATCCCAATCAGGACTTTGAAAATTCGAAAATTCTGTGTTTTGGCACATGTAACAACGGTTCTAAACACGAAATGGAGTATGGAAAGATCGTTTTATCGATGATGGTACTCCTTCACATCTTGCTCGACGCTTCTCTGTTCCGCATCAAAGAAATGATTCTCCGCCCTCTCCCTTATTGCCTTATACGATCGAATATTGACGACGACTCCCCAGATGCAGATGCCGACCATGACGGCGGACGTGACCACGGCGGTGATCGCGTAGCCGTAGGCTTCTGGAATGGAAAATCTGACTTCCGGAATATTTCGTAATCGTTTTCTATGAGAAACTAAAGGGGGGGGGGGTAGTTTTCCGATTTTTCTTTGATCTATCAATCGAGCGAGACACACAGAAGTGGCTACGTTCTAGTATTAGAACTGAGATAAGGAGGTCTATAAATGTTCTGGTATCGATATGCACGGCTTCCCGGAAGAGATCCAAATAATGTTTGTGTTCGGTTGAGTAATCGATTAAAGAATCGCGGAAAGACTCACCATCTGATCGCGATACATCACTCGCGCCTCTGTCGGTGTGATTGTCTCTGCAAATTTTTTTTGTTGAAACTCATGACACCGACTGTACTAATCGAATTATTGGAATGAAAACGTACATCAAATATTGTCCATAGAACGAGTCGGGCGAGATCAGAGCGATCATGGATAATACGAGGAGTGCGGAGTAAAGTACAAGAGTGAAGATCTGGAGTTTATAATAATATAATCGAATACTTTAACTCTACGAAAAACTGAATCAAAACGCAGGACATTGCAGTAAGTGTATGTAACTAACCATCGAGCAGAAAATAGGGAAGAAAAGGAATGGCTTGTTCTTGGAAATCGCAATCCAGACTGAGATTCCGGCAAGAATAGTGATGACATAAAAAACGGACTGAAACGAGATGAGTGAATGAGCTTATCAATCAGCTATTTTCCAAAATAAAAAGAAAAAGGCATCAGAAAATGTAAAACTGACCCAGCATACAATCACTGCCGTCGGTTGTCGATACCGAATTGCATCATACACATTGTAAGTGGACATAATTATAGCGGCAATAGCAAGTGATCGGGTTTGAATCTGTGTTATTGTTTTGATAGGCGAAATCAAAACATCAAAACAAGTAAAATCCTCACCAATTTGTCCATGAAGCAGACCATGATGCCCATTGCTGCTGCGAGTTGAGAACCTGCCGTCCGATACTGAAGGAGACTATTATCTTTAATACTGACGATTTCTCCATCTCACCTCCCCCAAATAAGTCCAGAATACGCAGAAATCGACCTACTCATAGGGTGATCTCCGCACCAAATGACTCAATGCACAAGATCGTGATCAAATGGAATTATACCCTCTCCTTATCGCACACTATCTTATCGGTTAGACAGATCTAGAGATAAAGTGGGAGTAGAGTGCGAGGGATTAAATCCAGATAGAAGCAGTGCCGTATATAAAGAGAAAAGAACTCACAGTGTGCGATGTTTCATTATCTCTGTTTCGTGAACGACTGAGTGAAAATGTTGAATAATTGGATAAACTTGAATTTTCATTCGTAAATATACAAATTCTGGATTTTTTGCTTTTAAAACATGCCAAAGCAGGACTGGTTTGATGGAAATTCGAGATCCACAGTGCTTCGGATGTGCACACTACATTACTTTCTCTGCTTGTCCGGTTGCTAAGACACACCTTGGGTGTGTTACTTTGTCTAGTCCCTCTCCGTTACTTATTCTATCCTCGTTTTGGAAGGGACTTCGCAACGCGAGAATAGCAAATTTGTTTCGATGTTTTCACAGCTGCACAGGGAATCGTTTCGAATTTCCCCAATCTGCCCGTATTTAATGGATCTATCGTTCAAAAGAAATAAAAAAAGTTCGGATTGGTGATCTTTTCAGCGCAATTCCGAACGGATGACGCATTCTTGCACTATTGCACCATCGGAGATCGGAAAGTCATGTTTACTCTTGTATCTTTGCTCTAGCGTTCTCTGAATCGACGAGGGGCCGCATGTAATTCAGAGGCAGCTATTGACAGCCCATCTCTCACCTAGCAGAGCACCGAGAGACCACACAAAATGGAGAGATCATATTTCGCCTTGCCGTAAGTTAGTGTCTCTCATCTCCTCCTCGCCACCTCACTTGTAAGAGCACGGAGAGAGAATGATAAATGAAGAGACGACACGAGATGGCGTAAGCTCTTGTTCCATTGCTCTCGCTCGAGATCTCTCGAATGAGTCAGTCGAACTACTGGCAAGAAGCCCAGCTGTTTCCTAGGAGAATTGTTAGTCTTTATAAGGGGAGGATTGCCGAACTCGGCACTCAAACAGAGCCATGGGATGCCGTGACGATAAATTGGTTAGTTTATGTTTGGTTTTTTTTCTCCGCAGTCCTCGAAAATATCTTCGTGAAAACATGATAAATTAAAGCTTTTTTTGCATTATGAATCTGTTTTGACAGTTTGTTTTTGTGAATCATCAGCAAAACAATAACACAATAACAATAACAGGTGCACTCCCGCGTCCTGGCCGTCCTCACCTGCATCGTCTCCGGCTACAACATGATCATGGTGATCAGCAGTGGACAGGCGGGATGGGAGATCGCGTTGAGGGTTAGAAAATACTTTCCACGAATACCTTCCACGAGTGACCCGGAGATTGAAATGGGAAATGAGACTCGTGCTCGATGAACCTTTTTTTATCAAATTCTGACAGACAGCCTAAGCGGATTAGTTTTATCGGGCAATGAGACAAAGAATTCGAGATAAATTATAGTGCTTCATCCGATAAATTCCCGCAGAAGCCACACTCTAAAGGATTCAGAAAGGGCATTCAATCGAATTTGCTTGATAATAACAACATCTCATTGCATCATAAATCAGTTCTTTGCAGTCCGTCCTCTTCGGCCTACACGTCATCGCGGCCATCGCTGTCTTCTCCGCCATCGGCTTCAACGTCCCTCTGTTCGTCGTGCCGATTATTCTCGTGTCGGTGAGATATTTACTCTACTGGGCATGTTTGGTTGTATGTGTTTCTGAATATACGCACATTAGAATATCCCGCTGCTAGTGATGCCGATTATCCTTGTGTCGGTAAGCCCCCGCTGATTTCATTGCTCAAGTTTTCGTAATTCTACTTACTATACACGAAAAGGTAGGGTCGAAAGTCAGGTAGGAAGTAATCGGCTTTAACATTAGAGCTCAAAATACGAGTCTCCGTCTCTTCATTTCACACAGTCTCTCGCCCAATCGACTGGTGATGGAGTGTGTGAAATGAAGAGACGGGGACTCACAATTCGGAGTCTGGAAACAATTAAAATAATTCAGATTCTGACGCTCCTCGTCAACGCTGTCTTCTGCGTGCTATCCATCACTGCCCTTGCTGATGGAGACTCGTTCTATGGAAGTTATATCAGGTAGACTGCTAATCATACCAGAGGGCCAATCTTGTGAAGACGTAGAATGATGACCGTAAATCAGTTGTTAGCCCCGTCATCTGTGCGACGAAATCAACTAGATTGAATTGAATACATTCCAGAGACCACCACTCCAAGGGAGCGAGCGAGGCCGACGCCAAGTCTGGTGAGTTGATCTTTGATCTCTTAAATTTTAAAACCCGTTTCAGCCGTCCGCTCCTATGCCATCAACACGGCCATCACTTCCGGCATCATGGTCCTTCTCAATCTGCGCAGTTGCTTCGTGCATGTGACCGCGTATCGTCTGATAAAGGAACGTCGATATCCCAGGCTGATTACTGTGTCCTCAATTTCAGTTTTGTCTATCCAATCAAGAAGAAAGAAATCTTGCCATTCATGTCAAAATGTAACCTGATCACCGTGTCCTCAATCTCACTGTAGTGTAACCTAAGCGGCTTTTCCTTTATCCGTCTCGACCTCGTCTTCTTCGAATATAGTTATTCTTGCCCGTATGTCCTTTGTTCGTGTCCCATTCGTAAGTCGAGTTCAATACAATCGCTTAATCCTTGGTTTACTTCGAAGTAATCTGTTGGGTCGCCGAGTAATCTCTCCACTTCTTCTTGAGAATCCAGTGTGTCTTGTGTGTACCTGTGTTCGGATTCCACTGTCCATTGTAATACAAGAACTTTATCAGACGGCGGGAAAATATACAAACTCTGACTACAACTAAAAAGCTTATTAAACTTCATTACTGTTTACACAATTAGAGACTTATGTAGATTCGGAAAAAAGAGACTGTTGTAGTTTCGAAAAGAGGTGGTGCGTTTACTGGTGATGGAGAGGGGTAATTCCGATCTTTCTCGCGATCTGCTCCTTGAGGGCGTTGATCTCGCCGAGGACCTGGAAAAATATGTATTTGGTGACCTGTTATGCTCCTTCATCACTCTCTTCATTCAAATAAGTCTCTCATGCACTGACGTCCTACGCAATACTATTTAGATACTTGATGTTATCTTCAAACCTCGTAACGAATGGATTATGTTAATATCCTACGTGTTGTGTAACTACATAAACATGCAGCAACAACGTCATTAAAAATAGCAAAAGTTAATGCACCGGCCGGGAGTCGAACCAACTACGTACCTCCGACGGGATGCTCTCCTTGATGAGTCTGATCTCGGCGTGCTTCTCTCTCGGGGTCTTCTCCGAGATGAAGATCTTCACCATGTCACCGAACGGCTTCTGAGCAGCGGGAGAAAGTGTGGCCACCTTGGCACGAGACTCGTCGGGGTGCGCCTGAGGAGGTGTTATATTACCAACCATAGCTGGTTCGAATCCGGTTGGTTGGAATGTCTTTTGCTTCATTTATGTAAAAGTGGCCCATTTCGAGCGTTTTTCTCACTCCGACTTAGTGTCTCGAATCATTAATAATCCGATACTAACCCTGATCCAATCAGCCAGTGCCTCGAGTCTCTGCAGGATCTCAGAGAGGGTGAGGATGCCGACCTGAATGATGACTCTTTCCATTTCACATTCTCTTGCTCTGTGTAGTTTCCTATACCCACCCCCCCGCATCTCCAAAGCAGCGATCAACCAGTAGATTTAGAATGTCCCAGATATAACAAACGGATAGGGCTAGAAACTACATTGTGAGCGAGAGTTCCTAGATGTCCGTCGATCTCGGCTCTCACGGGCGGGGTCAGACCGGCCTTGACGTTCTGGATCTCGGCGTACTTGGATCTGCAAGGAAATTCAAATGGTTACCGAGTATCCACTATGCGAGAATGGGAATGTATTAGATGAGATCAGTTAGAATCGATAACATTTTGTAATGTCCTAGGTCATAGGATAGCTACATTGAGACTTTGGGTAACGAAAAGACGCCCATCTCACCTGACATCCTTGTTGGAGACGAAGATCTTGATGATGTCTCCAGCGGGTCGTTGGGCTGCAGTCGAGAGCTTGGAGATGCCGAGACGCGCCTCCTCGGGGTGCGACTGGAACACACTGTGAATAGGTTTATGGGAATATCCAATTTTTTATTAAAACCACTTGTTATCTTTTGAAGCAGTTCTATACAGACTAGCTCATCAGTTATAAAAAAAGGATGAAAGAAAACAGTACCCTGATGTGATCCGCCAGACGGTGGAGCTTGTCGGTGTACTCGTTGTGCGATGCGGTATTCACGTTGTGTCTAAAAATATATCGTAACTTCGCCTCTCGTGTTTTTACGAATTATTTCAGCTAGAGCTTCTACTCGTTGAGAGGACTCTCTTGATTCTATGTGTTCTTTCTCTTCTCTGATAGTCGAGTTCATTCCTAGCTTCTATCACGAAGACAATAGGCTGTAAACGAATGCTTGGCACGCGCAATAGCCGAGCAGTGGCCTGTCTCTCTTCTTTCTCCATGGTCTCTAACTCTGCTTGGCACACTTTTCATCGATAACAATGCTTGAGAGAAGGTAATAAAACGCGCAGAGCGCATGATAAGAGATGCGGTGATGTTTCCATACGGACTACGAGAGGATTGCATGACTTGCGGTCGAGAGAGCGAAGGTTATGGCTATGGGAAGAATGATTAGCACGCACTTTCGATTGATTCTCTGATCAGTGAGAGAATGGGCTGAGTGAGGAGGGCAACGCCCAAGTTCGAAGTCGAGGTCGACAAAGCAATCAGATGGAGTCACATGAGCTAGGACACCATCCATTTGCCAAAACATCGTTTTGAAAATATCCTATTCTTCTTTTTGAGATTCGATCGTTCTGAAGCACCCCATCACTTGAAAAAATCCCTGAGCAACCCGCTACCTCTTCAAAGCTCAATCACTCGCACTGTTCTGTTGGACAGTATCCATTCGTCTCTTCTCTCAAAGGAAGAAAGGTTATTTCTGACCCAGTAGTAGCCGTCTCCTCCGATCCTCTCACTTGGCCGATCCACGCGCAGTTGAAGGTGTTCTCGTCCATGACCGAAGAAAAGAATATTAGAGCAATACAATAAACGACCGAAAGAACATGGCACTTCATATTAAAAAAGGAGGAAACCAATAATGCAACTGCAGCAAGACGACTAGAATAGTACAAAATTATAGTTGCAATTTCAAGGATAGCTCTCTTCAAAGACTACTGAAAAAAACGCCAGCTTGCAAAGGGGAGCTAATGTGGAAGGGTGGATTGAAAGCACCGCATTCCTTTGCAACACAGATAAGGCTCTCGCTCTCTAATGAGACATTCTGCTCGCCA
This sequence comes from Pristionchus maxplancki, assembly GCA_900490775.1. NCBI lineage: Eukaryota > Metazoa > Nematoda > Chromadorea > Rhabditida > Neodiplogasteridae > Pristionchus > Pristionchus maxplancki. The sequence goes on along the minus strand of LS553884.1, from coordinate 165,555 downwards.
CTCTGCAGTTTGAAGTCTGATTCTTCTCGAGGCCAATGATGCGCCATTTTACTGCCCTCCATCATCCCCCTTATCAGAACAATCCAATTGTTTTGCGCTCTCTCGAATCCACCTTATCTCTCGTCGAGACGAATCGTCTGGTGCCTCTTTCTCTCGCTCATTAAGGCTTACGACATAACCTAATCGGTAACAAACAATCTGGGTATATAAACAACAGCTCAGTATCAGTGTTCAACAGCTCCAGCATTGGTCTTGACATCCTTTGGCCTTATTTGATTCTTCATCCATTTCTCGCCTCTTTATTGGGGTTGCCAGAACGAAGAATCTGTCTCTTCATTAAGCACACTGTCGCACCGGTCAGAGCGGTCAGAGAGGGAGTGCACATAATGAAGAGATGGATTATTCACATTGGCAACCCTATCAATTCTCCCATCTCCATCCTACCCCATTATTCCAGAAGCAATGGCCCACCCCAACGTCGAAGCCTACAAGGACAAGCTCCACCGTCTCGCCGAGCACATCAAGGTACGGTCCATCCACTTCCATCCATCTCTCCAACCTCATGCATCGATGTACCAACGTGACGGTTATCACTTACAGGCTCACCCCGATGAGGCTCGCGCCGGAGTCGCCAAGCTCTCGCCCGCCGCTCAGCAGCCCACCGGAGACATCATCAAGATCTTCGTCTCGGACAAGGACCCCAAGACCAAGTACGAGGAGATCCAGAAGATCAAGGCCGGTCTCACCCCTGCCGTGAGAGCCGAGATCGACCAGCACAAGCAGGATCTCGCCCACAAGATTGGACTCCTCACTCTTGCTGAGATCCTCGAGCGTCTCGAGAAGCTGTCCGCCCACATCAAGGTATGGTGTGATACGGTGGTTGCATATCGGACAATGTATGAATACTGTCGGGATACGCGGTAGTGTAAGGATACGGTAGAAGATACTAATCGATATCTCGTTCAGGCCCACCCCGATGAGGCTCGCGCCGGCGTCGCCAAGCTCTCGGCCGCCGCTCAGCAGCCTGCCGGAGACATCATCAAGATCTTCGTGTCGGACAAGACCCCGAGAGAGAAGTACGAGGCGATCAAGAAGATCAAGGACGCCCTGCCCTCGGCGGTATGTTCTCATCTTCATCTTTATAACCACATCGCCATTATCATCATCATTATCACCATGATGCATGTGCACTTGCATGTAGACCACACATGTTCTATCATATGCATGTGGGAACATACGGGGTATTGGACGACTCGTTAAGTAGATAGATATGCTATCAATATACTAGCGGGATGAGATGATATGGACATTCATCATGATCCATCCTTCAATTCCCCTATCTCCAGGTCGTCGGCGAGATCAACGCGCACAAGGAGGAGATCGCGAACAAGATCGGCATCGTGCCCCTCCACCACCATTAGATCGTCGTTCCTTATGAAGTACTCAAAGGCCCCCTGAGGTCCCTCTCTCCCCGAGTGTAGAGATGTGTAGATTGTATGATTGTAAATAGAACCACTGCCTCTGAGGGCTTGATGCTCAGCTACCGGATAAAGATGGATACATCTTCTATCGTCTTTGGGTGTATCGTAAGAGTACGAAGATTATTTTTATTCGTCATTGAATCAATCAAGTGTTGTTTGTGCACTCGCTGACTGGTCTTGGCGCAACAGCAGTGCGGATCTTTCTCCTGCATAGAGCCGACGGAAACATCTCCATCACTGGTTCTAATGCCCTTCGAATAGTCTTCCTGTAGGAAGGTGAGCAGCCGATGACTATTATAGAGTGGGCCAACGTGTGCAGGCTCAGCACGTTAACGCCCAGTGCCGATGCAGCAGAAACTGAAAAATGGCTAAGTTTAATCTTTCAAAGAACTTTTTATGAGGAATTTGCTAACATACTACTTTTGTCCTTACTTGTATGATTATTCGGATCTGCCCAGTGTCCGGAAATCATTGAAATGACGAATATGAAAAAGCCTGCAAAGATGGGAGCGGCATAGCACAGCGTAGGCATTGTTCCCTTCAATTATGATTTAGTATTTTGGATTTAATCGTGTATAAATACCATGTACCTGCATGATCAGAGAGAAAACGGCTCGTTTTTGATAGCTATAAATTCTTTTGTTGCATCCTTTTTTTATTTGTTTAGGCTCACCGCTTAGTCGCTGGGCTTGAGATTGTCATTCCATGCTTAATCTCAATAACCACTTGGAACATCATGCATATCATGATTGAAATACAGATCGCTCCCCCAGCAAACAAGTCTGAATATGCAGTAAGCATAGATATTACGACTCGATTGTGTACGGTTTTCTCCAGGTCACCCTTACTATATCAGGACTATTACTATCGGGGATTATTCTTTAGTAATTAAGTCGAATTTTAGGTGAGAGGCGTGGTTTGTGACAATATGATAACTAAAATCTGTGATTCCTTACAAATAGCTGCAGTGAAGTTGACACACTTAACGTCGGCTATTATAAATGCCGCTTTTTGCTTCACCCAGTCGATATTGGGTGGAACGTCCTGAGAACATCTTTATTATTGATCACAAACGGATAAAACTTGTCGCGATGACGGGAATTCCGATACGATTATGTACACCGCACCGACGAAAGTCGTCGCGCTGGAGTATAATACGATGAAGAACATAACATATTTCCACCCGTGGAAGCAGAATTTTGTCCCTTTAGGCATAATTATCTTAAATCGTTGAGTTTGTATGTCACATTGATAACACTCACATTCCTACGATAATATATGCAAATGAAATAGGCGCAAAAAGATAAATCGAGCAATTCGGCATAAATGGTCTGAATGTGAACTTTGGAGGATGCTCTTGCTACGCACTTGCCACATATTTTGCAACACCAATTATGTGAGCTACGGCGGAGTCAGAGTATCCAACAAGGCAATTTATCTGAACAATTGGAGAGTATGCAGCCAACGACGCGTCAGCCAGAGTTGATGAGAACTGTATGATTCAATGATCAAGCACAGCATGTCAGAGTGGATCTTGCGTGGCGCATCAGAACTCGAGTCTGTCTTTTCCCACCCATTCATTTTCACTCTTTTAGAGTGCTCAGCGCGGTCGAGAACGAAGGAAATGATGGGGATTTCCACTTGAGTTACTCGAACTTAACATTTGGAACCTCTCATCCATTTTGTATTTTTGAGAAACATATTTGAAAACCCTTATTTCCCCAGAAATAGCGATAGTCGCACAAATACTATTTGTGAAGCATATTGGTGACACATTTGTATTTGCGCCAAATAGCAATTTCTCTCAATTTTTTTAACTTTGAGCTCTACTTTCTCAAAGCCCGTCCTATAAAATCCCCACACCATTATTATTATTTTGATCCCCTGGGGCATGGCTACCTTTCGTAGCAAAGATAACAGAACTTTTCATCCTCTTGTGAGAGATAATGGCGAAAAACTGTCAAAAAATGACGAAAATCGGCATTTCTGGTCTCTCAACTCTACTTTCTCAATAATGAAGCATAATTAGTGCACGTGAATTACATGATTCGATAGGTATTCTCTTTTCTGACCTTTCGTAGCGGGCAGAATTTTAATTTTTGTCCTAGATCTCAAGCACCATCACATTCTCGTACTCCAACCCGGCGAAATCGCACCGCAAAATCAGCGAAAGTGACGGGGAATGACTCGCTTCGCTCGCTCTCACATTAGAATACGTACGCCGCGGAGAACAATAGAGTTCGTCCACTCTGACAGGCTGTGTCAAGTGGACATGGATGAACTCACTTGCAGAGAAAACAAGTACTTTCTGTATGCTCTTCCACGAGCATCTCCATCAAACAAGACAAGCATGCAAACCAACGCATTTATTATGAAATATGTAGTGCCTGAAATGCACGTGTTGTTTGACAAAACAACAACCATGGTATATTTACCACTGATATGATGAAACAAAGTGAGGGCTGACTGGAAGTCACCGCTGAGCTCCGTCGAATTCATCGTTAGAAAGGAAGCAATTTCGCTCGTCAAAGAAGTAAATTTAGCAGCTGTTTGCCCTGAAGTTTTCCCAAACTCGCGAATTCGAGCTCTTGTTTGAGTGAAGCCCGCAGACTTCACCTGTTCAAGCACCAAATTTACCTCCGTCTTGTAAGTTCTTTGACTGGTGGGCGAAAGTGAGCCAAATCCGTATGTTTCCAAGTTGAGAGCAACTCGAGGTCAACTCGAGGTAATGCATTGTTGCCCAAACACCAGATTTGATGGATCCATCTTTATTTCGCGGTCGCAAATGGAATTATTAGGCCCTCCGGAGAGCTTCGTGGTATTTACAAATTGAAAATGACAATTAAGAAGAGGTTAGTAAAAGAGACAGCTTAATGGTGGTGGAGGGGAGCGACTCCGATCTTGTGGGCGATCTCGCCCTTGAGCACGTTGATCTCGGCGAGCACCTCCGAGGAGAGGGACTCCTTGATCTTCTGGATGGCGTCGAACTTGTGTCTGTTGGTGTCGTCGGAGACGAAGATCTTGACCATCTCTCCGAAGGGCTTCTGGGCGGCGGCCGAGAGGGTGCCGATCTTGGCGCGAGCCTCATCGGGGTGGGCCTGCAAGGGATGTCATTAGAAGTGTTCTCAAGACCTATGGAGTCCATCAAGACCCGTGGATGGGTGGACACGTACCTTGATGTGCTCGGCGAGCTTCTCGAGTCTCTCGAGGATCTCGGGGACGGTGAGGAGGCCGATCTTGTGGGCGAGGTCAGCCTTGTGCTGGTCGAGCTCGGCGCGCACGGTCTCGGAGACTCCCTCCTTGATCTTGGAGATCTCGATGATCTTGGTGAAGGTGTCCTTGTCGGAGCAGAAGATCTTGATGATCTCTCCGGCGGGCTTCTGGGCCTCAGCGGACAGCTTGGCGACTCCGGCGCGGGCCTCCTCGGGGTGGGCCTGCAAGTGAGATCTTTAGAACAATGACATGGAGATTCTAGCCTATCATGGAAATAGATGGGTTGGACCGTACCTTGATGTGCTCGGCGAGACGGTGGAGCTTGTCCTTGTAGTCATCGAGAGCGGGGGAGGATCCGAGGTGGTGGAGGGGAGCGATTCTCAGTCTGATGGCGAGCTGCTCCTTGTGGGCGAGGATCTCGCCGCGGACTTCGGGAGAGAGGGTCTCCTCGAGGGCCTTGATCTCCTGGTGCTTCTCACGGGGAGTCTTGTCGGACACGAAGATCTTGAGGATGTCTCCGGCGGGCTTCTGGGCGGCGGGCGAGAGCTTGAGCACGCGGGCCTTGGCCTCCTCGGGGTGGGCCTGCAAGTGATGCCTTTAGAACAGTTCTTGAGAGCTTAATCCATTAGGACCGATGGATGGAATAAGTGTATTGGATGGATAAAGTGTGTGAACCGTACCTTGATGACCTCAGCGAAGACCTCGAGTCTGGCGACGATCTCGGGGAGGGTGAGGATGCCGATCTTGTGGGCGAGCTCGGTCTTGTGGGCCTCGATCTCAGCCTTGACGGCGGGAGACAGAGCCTGCTTGATCTTGTTGATCTCGGACAGCTTGAGGAAGGCGTCCTTGTCGGAGCAGAAGATCTTGATGATCTCGCCGGCGGGGGCCTGAGCGGCGGCCGAGAGCTTGGCAACTCCGGCGCGAGCCTCCTCGGGGTGCTTCTGCAAGTGGTAGGATTAGATGACTCCGATCGAGGCCTATGGAGAGATCAACAGAAGAGGACCGTACCTTGATGTGCTCGGCCAGACGGTGGAGCTTGTCGACGTAGTCGTCGTGGGCGTGGGTATGGTCGAGGTGGTGGAGGGGCACGATTCTCAGCTTCTTGGCGAGCTGCTCCTTGTGGGCGAGGATCTCGCCGAGCACTTCGGGGGAGAGACCCTCCTGGATCTTCTTGATCTCGGCGTGCTTCTCGAGGGGAGTCTTGTCGGAGACGAAGATGTGGACGATCTCGCCGGCGGGCTTCTGGGCGGCGGCCGAGAGCTTGGCGACTCCGGCGCGGGCCTCCTCGGGGTGCTCCTGTAGATGACATTGATTAGCCCTTTTCCATTACTGTATCTCTCATGTGTCTTCAAGTCCTATGGATGAATGGATAGATAGATGGGAGTGATCCATTGAAAACCTCAGGTGCCCTAGGACCTAGGGAGATCAGGGCTATGGAACCGTACAAGACCTATCGATGAATGAATGGAAGAAGAAGCTTACTCTGATGTGCTTGGCGAGCACCTCAAGACGGGCAACGATCTCCTGGAGGGTGAGGATGCCGATCTTGTGGGCGAGCTCGGTCTTGTGGTTGTCGATCTCGGCTCTCACGGAGGCGGGGAGGGCAGCCTTGATGGCGTGGCATTCCTCGTACTTGGTCTTGGCGTCCTTGTCCGAGACGAAGATCTTGATGATGTCTCCAGCGGGCTTCTGGGCCGCGGCGGAGAGCTTGGCGACACCGGCGCGAGCCTCCTCGGGGTGAGCCTGCAAGGGGGATGGTTGGGGATGAAATGAGGGATACTGTAGGATCTGGCTGAAGACCCTAGAGGCTGTAGGGATACGGTAGCTATCGATCGTTGGGTACCGTACCTTGATGTGCTCAGCCAGACGGTGGAGCTTGTCGACGTAGTCGTCGTGGGCGTGGGTGTGGGCCATTTCGTCTGCAATAGGAGAGGTTAGCGTCGAGAGAGGAGGGGACACAAGGTAAAGCGAAGGGGGCTGCTCCTCAAGAGGAGGAGGAGAGGAGGAGAACTGATGGTGGACTGGCGGATTCTCCCGGGTTATATACCCCCGGATCGGCTCATTGTCATTGGGATGTCGTCAGCATTTAATGAGACACCGAGAAGGAGGGAGGTGAGAGTATCATTCGAGATAGTGGGGAGCGCGAGGAGAGGGTAGAGAAGCGAGAGAGTCGATGGAGCTCTCGATGAGCGAGGGTAATAAAATATCGCATCATAAAATCGCGTGGCAACGGACAACGAAAGATTCAGACTCCAAATTGGGCAATTGTTGTTAGGATTGATCTTCGACTTTTCGTCACGAGACGAGTGTTGCCCTCGTTCATTAACCTTCTCAAGCAACCTCCAAAACTCCGGGTTAATTTTAGCGGCTCTGAAACATAGTAATGGGATTTGCGTAGGGCAGCGTTTTTGGCCGGGTTTTTTACTGTGTTGTGTTGGTAGTGTTTTTTTTCTCAAATTAGAGATGACGTTCCCAATATATTGCATTCACACAATTCAAGGAACCGATTGTGCGACTGGATAAGTTTTTGCATTTTGCACAAATTGTGCAAAGTTTTCCTTTGCAATTTTTCGGCTTCGGAATTTCTTGATTTTTAGAGCACTCGATTGCTGTTTTTTGCGAACAATGAAGCGAACCACAAGGTTGATCGGCGATTCTGCATGCACACATTAGGCGTAGCAGTAGTAATGTATCCTCATTAGATTTCATATGCAACGCTACGACTTATTGTGCAATTAATAAATCACCCATGCTCAACTTATTCATCGAGTTCTCTCTTGTGAATAACGCCGCCCAATTCTCTATTTCACATCTGGATGTTTCTTCATTTTTTTCCATATGAATGTCACAATCCAACATCGTGAGCAATTTCAAGGAGTAGAAACGGATATCAAATATTCATCAGTCAGATCTCCCAACTCTTACTGCATGTTTCGAGGAAGCTATGCGTGCAATGTTATGTCTTCGTTCCTGACATTTCTGAATTACTGATTAGAAGGAGGGAATTCCGATCATCTCCCCATTATCAGCTCATATCTTTCGAGTCACAAACAAGTCGCCTCTCGACCGGTGCAGAAGTGACCGCGATAAGACAGGCTACGAACCACGCAACTGGAATCGACCCACGTACTGTATTCTAGAACCTGATCGACGATCGGGCTATCTGTTTTGTTTATGTTTCTATCAAGGATCTGCGATGCCAATTTCGACGCTGATAACTTCACATAGGTTCCCTGCATTTAACAACTCCAATACGGTGGAAGAAAAGAACATATTTTGCACCTGCTGCTTCTACATGTTCAATGCAACTGTTTGGGTAAAATATGATTATCTCAATGAGATATATCGAGAACAATGCGTCTTCCGTCTTCCGATCATGAGATCTTGTGGCTGCTGAACTTACTTTTCACCTCAACAGAAAACAGACCCAATAGTGTACATTGCTCAACTAAATAACGTGTAGTCGTTAGCTAATCGAATGACTTCTTTAGATCTCTTCTTTTTGCATTCTCCAACATTTGTTTCATTCAGTACCAGCCAACATTTTGATCATCTGAACGAGTCTGATCCAATTCAATGTCAGGATGACGGCATCATGACCTAGTTGTCTCCTCAATATCAGGAACAACGAACCGATTGCATAAGCCCATCTCAGCTAGTGCGCGTGCGCGAAGTCATGTGTTTCTGATCCTTTGCTTCACTCTGATTCCTTTCTCCTCATTACATTTGACAAACAATGCGCCATTCCAAGGCCGGGGAGAGAAAGTTACGAGCGGGCATAAAAGTTGTTATCAGACACGCGGGAAGAACCGACTACGCCCTGTGGCGAAGTTTCAACGAAATAGTCAGACTATCGAGTCAAGTTCGAGAGCATGATGATGATGATGACACAGTTTTGATCACTGAGAAAGCATATGCGATGTATAAATTCAGGATCATTCCAATTCTCCATCTCTGCTTCTTGTGAGAAGAAGTCTGCAGGATCGAGTCAACGAGTCAACAAGAAAAGTTCGAGGATGATGACGATGATGATATAGAAAGCATTGAACATTGCAAAAGTCGTGCTTAAGCTTGAAGACTCCGACACATGCTTGAGTCTTGTGCAAGGTTCTCCATGGCATTGAATTTCAACCCACTTTCAAACTACGATTGTGCAATTCCTCGGATATCTGAGGCATTCTCTTTATCGGCCCTTCACCATTCTCCGCATCACTGACACATCATCGTGAAGTTTGTATCAACCGCTCGGCTGATAGTGCGAGACGAGCGCCTCTGATCTTTCCGCGCTCCTCGCTTTACAACCGATTCGGTACAAAACATATCAACTCTTGCGGCTGCACAGCTTTGAATATGGAAAACGCCTATGGTTCACTGATCCATTGTATGAATCTCACCCACTTGAAGTATATTTGAATCGGCCCTCAGCAAAACCATTTTCACGTGATTGTTTGACCCATTGCACAAAACCACCACTTGTGGTATATTTAAGAGGCATTTATTAGCGTATGTACAAAATGGTTTCACATTATCGTTTCAAACTAGGATCTACTGATGGTGGAGAGGGACGACGCCGATCTTCTTCGCGATTTCCTCCTTGAGGGCGTTGACCTCGCCGAGCACATCGGAGGGAAGGGAATCCTTGATCTTTCTGCATTCAACGAACTTCTCTTGGGGCGTCTTATCCGAGACAAAGATCTTGACCATCTCTCCGAAGGGCTTCTGGGCAGCGGGCGAGAGGGTGGCGACCTTGGCACGAGCCTGGTCGGGATGCGCCTAAACATTTCAGTTATTCAATCTCAGTAATCCACTGTACACTTTTCACCCTCATCAACCGTAACATCTTGATAATACGTTGTTTTCCATCTATTGCTTGCCAACCAAAAATAAAACGCAAATCGGTTTCTGGCCGACAGATAATTGCATAGATAAGAGAGGGAAGTGGGAGTGATAATGAGGGCCGTGGCAGAGAAGACTCAGAGAGCAAAGATTCAAACCCATATGAATACATACCTTGATATGTTCAGCGAGCTTCTCCAATCTCTCGAGGATCTCAGGCAGAGTGAGGATACCGATCTTGTGGGCGACGTCAGCCTGGTGGTTCTCGATCTCAGCCCTCACGGTGGCGGACAGACCGGCCTTAAAAATTAGGAGTAGTTAGCCTTCACCCAGAGCATCAATGGCCGTGTTCTGTGCAGTGCGTTCTTACCTTGATCTTCTGGATCTCCTCGTACTTGGTCTTGGCGTCCTTGTCCGACACGAAGATCTTGATGATATCTCCGGCCGGCTTCTGGGCTGCGGACGAGAGCTTGGCGACTCCAGCGCGCGCCTCCTCGGGGTGGAGCTGCAAATGATTTATTTAGAACAACTCCATTAAGCCTAATCCATCAGTGAAGTGGATAGGAAGAAGACGACACATGTATCTTACTGATGAAGTTTTACTGATGATTAAACAAGCATCTAGTTTATGATGGAAAACTCCTACAATACCTTGATGTGCTCAGCCAGACGATGGACTCTGTCCACATACGCGTCGTGGGACGGGGTGTGACCGAGGTGGTGGATGGGCGCAATGCCGATCTTCTGCGCGAGCTCCTCCTTGAGAGCGTTGATCTCACCGAGGACCTGAAAAGTTGGGATCATGAATTATGAAAAAAACCAGGATGGAGAGACTTACCTCAGTGGGCAGGGTGTCCCTGATCTTTCTGCACTCCTCGAACTTCTCGCGGGGCGTCTTATCCGAGACGAAGATCTTGACCATGTCTCCGAACGGCTTCTGGGCAGCAACCGAGAGAGTGCCGACCTTGGCGCGAGCCTCGTCGGGATGGGCCTGCAAATTACAATGTAGATGATGGTCCGTGGATGAACAAATAACCTTGATGTGGTCGGCCAGCTTCTCGAGTCTCTCAAGGATCTCGGGCAGAGTGAGGATTCCGATCTTGTGGGCGAGCTCGGTCTTGTGGTTCTCGATCTCGGCTCTGACCGCGGCGGGAAGAGCAGACTTGATCTTCTCGGTCTCGTTGAGCTTCGAGAAGGCATCCTTGTCCGAGAGGAAGATCTCGACGATCTCGCGGGCCGGTCCCTGGGCGGCGGCGGACAGCTTGTTGATGCCGGCGCGCACCTCATGGGGGTTGGCCTGTAATGATTAGGTCATTTGGACATATTGAGTAATTATTCCAATGCCCCTTTGCAAAGTACCCGATATTTCATAATTTCGTCATAATTATCTCAGCATCGGTATTTTGCAAACATACCTTCATGTGGGCGATCAGACGGTGAACCTTGTCGACGTAGTCATCATGGGAAGGAGTGTAACTGAGATGGTGAAGAGGCGCAATGCCGATCTTTCTGGCGATCTGCTCCTTATGAGCGTCGATCTCTCCGAGCACATCCGAGGGGATAGACTCTCTGATCTTTCTGATCTGGCCGAGCTTCTCGAGCGGCGTCTTGTCCGAGCAGAAGATCTTGATCATCTCTCCCGCGGGTCCCTGAGCGGCGGCGGACAGCTTGGCGACTCCGGCGCGAGCCTCCTCGGGGTGGAGCTGCAAAGTATTCCATGTTTGAAAAGTGGCGATGCCTTCGCACTAGTATCAAGATCGGTTGGCATTGAACATATGCTATGAAATAGATGAAACACTCACTCTGATGTGGTCAGCAAGCTTCTCGAGTCTGGCGACGATCTCGTGAAGAGTGAGAAGTCCGATCTTGTGGGCGAGCTCGGTCTGGTGGTTGTCGATCTCGGCTCTGACAGATGCGGAGAGTCCATCCTTGATTTTCTTGATCTCGGCAAGCTTGACGATCGAGTCCTTGTCCGAGACGAAGATCTTGACGATTTCTCCCGCGGGCTTCTGGGCTGAAGTCGAGAGCTTGGCAATGCCGGCGCGGGCCTCATCGGGGTGGGCCTGCAAAAGATTTTATCCATCCTAGACTTCCTGGTCCACTACAGCATACGACAGTTAACGGTACCTTGATGTGCTCGGCGAGACGGCGGAGCTTGTCGGCGTAGTCATCTCTGATCGGGGTGTGTCCAAGATGGTGGATCGGGGTGAGTCTAAGCTTCTTGGCGATCTCCTCCTTATGGGCAAGGATCTCTCCGAGAACTTCGGGCGCGAGTCCCTCCTGGATCTTCTTGATCTCGGCGTGCTTCTCGCGAGGAGTCTTGTCCGAGCAGAACACCTTCAGGATGTCTCCGGCGGGCTTCTGGGCGGCGGGAGAGAGCTTGAGGACGCGGGCGCGAGCCTCCTCGGGGTGGGCCTGAATGTGTATGTGTTAGCGCTACTGGTTGGGCATAATCCCTGATATAGTCCCTAAAGGCATTTAGATGGCTTGGATGGCTAAACGGAAGAGGATGCTACGTACCTTGATATGGGCAGCGAACAGCTCGAGTCTAGCGACGATCTCCTCGAGAGTGAGAAGTCCGATCTTGTGGGCGAGCTCGGTCTTGTGGTTCTCGATCTCGTTTCTCACTGCGGCGGAGACACCGGCCTTGATCTTGTCGATCTCGATGATCTTAGTGAACGCGTCCTTGTCCGACACGAAGACCTTGATGATCTCGCCGGCGGGCTGCTGAGCTTCCTTGGACAGCTTGGCGACTCCGGCGCGGGCCTCGTCGGGATGGGCCTGCAATTAAGCACTTTACTACATCTTTATGGATGGAAATAAGGTACCTTGATGTAGTCAATCAGCTGATGGATCTTGTCCACATACTCGTCACGAACGGCTCCACCATGACTGAGATGATGAAGGGGCACGATTCTCAGCTTTCTGGCGATCTCCTCCTTGTGAGCGAGGATCTCTCCGAGGACATCGGGAGGAAGAGTAGCGTGGATCTTCTGGGCCGCCTCGAACTTCTCACGGGGAGACAGGTAAGTGGAGGTGAAGATCTTGAGGATCTCTCCGGCAGGCTTCTGGGCGGCAGCCGAGAGCTTGGCGACTCCAGCGCGGGCATCTTCGGGGTGGTTCTGAAGCGATATTAGGTCATGGAATTTATAGATCTGACTCTACGGCTCTACAAAAAAAACACTTACTCTAAGGTACTCAGCCAGCTTCTCGAGTCTCTCAACGATCTCCTGGAGAGTGAGAATGCCGATCTTGTGCGCGAGGTCGGTCTTGTGGTTGTCGATCTCAGCACGGACGTTGTCCGAGAGTCCGGCCTTGATCTTCTGGATCTCCTCGTACTTGGTCTTGGGGTCCTTGTCAGAGACGAAGATCTTCAGGATCTCTCCGGCGGGCTGCTGTGCGGCAGAGGAGAGCTTGGCGATGCCGGCGCGTGCCTCATCGGGGTGGGTCTGAGAAGGTTACGTTAGTAAATGTTGTGCCCTCGTCCCTTATCAATTGTGCTCTTCCGTACTAGGGATGGCTTGGCAAGAAATGGCTCTCCTCATTTTATACGCTCTTTCGCCTCTCTGACCGGTGAGAGAGTGTACGATGTAAAGAGACGATATCTTGCGAAGCCATCTCTATTCCGTACCTTGATGTGCTCTGCGAGACGGCGGATCTTGTCGACGTACTCATCATGAGAGGGAGTGTGAGCGAGATGATGAAGAGGCGCGATGCCGATCTTCTTCGCGATCTCCTCCTTGCGGGCCAGGATCTCTCCGAGAACTTCGGGGGACAGAGTGTCATGGATCTTCTGGATCTCCTCGCGTTTCTGCTTCGGGGTCTTATCCGACACGAAGATCTTGATGATATCTCCAGCGGGTCCCTGAGCGGCGGTCGACAGCGAGGCGACCCCGGCGCGGGCCTCCTCGGGGTGGGCCTTGATATGGATTGCGAGTTTCTCGAGTCTCTCCAGAATCTCATCAAGAGTGAGGATGCCGATCTTGTGCGCGAGGTCGGTCTTGTGGTTGTCAATCTCGGCGCGGATGTTGGCGGGAAGACCCTCCTTGATCTTCTTGCACTCCTCGAACTTGGTCACCGGGTCCTTGTCCGAGACGAAGATCTTGATGATCTCACCAGCGGGCTTCTGGGCTGCGGTGGACAGCTTGGCAACGCCGGCGCGAGCCTCCTCGGGATGGGCCTGCAATTGATATCTACTTCCAATGTCTTTCAAGTTGCCGCTTGGTTTGGGGACAAGATGGGTGCGCACAAGAGCTAGTGTAGTCTACGTGAAGTCAAGAAGGATTCGCCGACTACCGTACCTTGATGTGCTCGGCCAGACGGTGGAGCTTGTCCAAGTAGTCAGTGCGGGCATGGATGTAGTGACCTCCGAGATGATGAAGAGGCACGATGCCGATCTTCTTCGCAAGTTCCTCCTTGAGGGCGTTGATCTCTCCGAGGACATCAGAGGGAAGAGATTCGCGGATCTTCTTCGTCTCCTCGAACTTCTCACGGGGAGTCTTGTCAGAGACGAAGATCTTCACGATCTCTCCGAACGGCTTCTGGGCAGCGGGCGAGAGCTTGGCAATGCGCGCGCGAGCCTCATCGGGGTGGGCCTGGAAGGATCGTCTTCGTCTAGAAAATTTGATTGTATCTGATGTGCTACTTCAATCTACCATAACCAGATCCTCACTCTGATATGGGCAGCCAGCTTCTCGAGTCTCTCCACGATCTCATGAAGAGTGAGGATTCCAATCTTGTGGGCGAGGTCGGTGATGTGGTTGTCGATCTCGGCTCTCACAGCGGTGGGCAGAGCGGTCTTGATCGCGTGCACCTACAATGCCAACTTGGCAAAAGAACGATGCACACCACGGGAGTTGAACCAACAGTCTAACCGCACTGTGCTGCATAATCAACCAGTAGGCTATACGCACCTCCTCGAACTTGACTCTGGGCTCCTTGTCGGAGACGAAGATCTTGAGGATGTCGCCCGCAGGTTTCTGGGCCCCAGACGAGAGCTTGGCCACACCGGCGCGCGCCTCATCGGGGTGAGCCTGCAAGGAATACCTTCAGAATAGTTCCATGTAGCCTAGTCCATCAATGCTTTTGAGATGGATGGATTGATGGATTGATGGATGGATGTAGTGGATGGAAGGGGCTAGTCCATACCTTGATGTGCTCAGCCAGACGGTGGAGCTTGTCAGCGTAGTCGTCGTGAACTTGCGTGTGGACCATCTTCTCTGCAAGGGATGAGGATGAAGTTGGAACTCTTTTGGTAGACGCTTCATGACATAATGATGATATTTGATGGTTGGCCAGCAACGAAAATAGTGCACATGTCCGCAAGCAAGAGTAGAGAGGTCTAGGAACTACGGAGGCATGGAACTATGGACGCAAGTGCTAGCTGCAAGTTGTGAAAGTCCTCGCTGCCACTGACTGTTCAGCCGAGAGCTGGCCGGCGCACTGATTGCGGGCCCTTAGGGGCGGCTATTTATTCGCCGTCCTTTTACTCGTCCCGCAGGTGTCGTCAACATTGCAAGACATGAGGAGAACCAGGGACGGCAGTGTTTCAGGCGAGAGACCATGGCTAGAGGGGAGAGGCAAATGTAGGTCATACGAGAAAGCGGCGTAGCTTAGATGCTGGAGGGTAATAAAATATCGCATCATCTCCATCTCGTGGTAAACGAGAGATTCATACTCCAAAACAACGTTAACTACAAGTGTTGATCTTCGACTTTTGCATCGTTTGCGGGTCGTTTCAATGATGTTCTGATCTGTAACATCGTTTGCGGGCCCTTTTGATTGGGACACAAATTTGTTTCATACGCTCATGTGCACGGACGAGGCTTGCCGGTGCATTTGCTGGGCGTGGTAGCTAATGATTTGTTTCTCGAGCATACAAATTGAACAGCAAGTTGCAGATACTTGTGTTATTGTATTTCGTTACTGTCCGGTGTCATCGTACATGTTGTAGACTCCTCATTCACTCCTACACTCATTAGAAAATAGAACCTAGTGGTCCGGTGTCTCTTTATCAGGTTGTAGTCAGAAACAACAAGCGTGTTTCATAATTAATGACCGCGATAAGGCAGCACCGACCAACCATCTGGGAATGTTTCACCTCGGCGTAGTTTGGCGGAACTGGCGATGGAAGACGGTATCAAGAAGAACGAATATTATCCATGGGTTGTTTGAGTCGTTCTGAGTCTATTTCTTACTAGTAACGCTCATTGAAAAAATGTGAAATTTCAATATTTTGAGTTGAATAAGCAGATGATGGAGATGATAATGTAGGCGGAAGATCCAGTACGCTCCAAACCGACACAGAGAATGATAAGATTGGTTGCAACAATGGGAGATATGTGCAAGCTCAGCATTTCCTTGTTTCATCGTGTCTGATCTTCCGCCTTTCTTCCTATCAAATCACAAACATGGTAATTCGGTGCCTGGAATAGTTACGACCGAGCATCAAACTTGTTATCATGAGAGATGGCGACGACGCCCCGTGGGTTCCTCTGAAATTGGCATGGCTCTCTACATTATACATACTCTTTCGCTGCTCTGAATAATTTCGAATGAATATTTCCGTGAGATCCAGCGAGAAACTATGAGAATGGGGTGCCATGAGTGAGCAAGAACACAAAACAGAACAAGAAATCAGTGAACAACTTGCGTGTTTTTGTTATTTGTCTCCTCGGGCACAAAAATGGCTGTGAACGTACCCCGATTTCATCAGATAGATGATATTATTATTGTATGATATTGAGTCATCTTACTCATTATTATCGTCATCATCATCATCATGTCGATATTATTCTCGAGGTTTCAGACAATATAATTATAACCTCGGGAATGTTTGACTGATTTCAAAATTGTTTTCACTTTTCATTCGTCAACATTGACTTTCAGTGACAACTTTATCGTACTCGTAGATGTTTCGAAAGAAGCGGAATTTTCTGAAACATTCGAAATCACATTAGTCAAGTTCATGAGATTTTTTGACGTTGTGGAATGTTTCAATCAAGGTTTACGTCAAAGACAATCCGAGAATATCTATGAATAAAAACTCCAATAAAACATAAGCAATAAAATGGACTGTCGGGAAAATCAAAGAAAAACTAAAGGAAGAACAATTTCCTTATTGCTTCCTTTATCACAGTGATTTGGCAGTGTCATAGAAGCGTCGCGATCGCTCCTGTCGTTGATAAGCTTAGCAAATTACCCTCTTCTGTGCGTAATTAATCAGAGAGCAGATTTATGCCTCTGACATAATGAGACTGTGAAAAAACTCCAATAGAGGGTTGAAGGAAGATGCAGATGCTCATCACTGGACTCCAGTCTGAAGTAACAGTCTGTTCAGCGTACTCCATGACCAAAGGAATAGAACAAAAAATCAATGAGATGATGTGACACTATGCAAATTGTGCGCAACTACGCTCCAGTCTGATGTAACCTCCTTCTCAAGAAACATCAGAGCTGTCAAAGCTCCTCGTAAAGCCCCAATCGGCCCCGTTTGAAGTCCTATCCCTTTACTTCCATCATGATGTGCTATTTTATTGCACGTCAGTCTTATCTCACATCTCTCGATCCCGAATCTCTTCTGATTCCCTTATCTCTCCCCCGAATGATCTGTTCTTGTTTTCTCTCGTGAGGTCAACTCTCTACTCGTGTCGCGGAGTGGTATAAA
This sequence comes from Pristionchus maxplancki, assembly GCA_900490775.1. Classification (NCBI taxonomy): domain Eukaryota; kingdom Metazoa; phylum Nematoda; class Chromadorea; order Rhabditida; family Neodiplogasteridae; genus Pristionchus; species Pristionchus maxplancki. The sequence continues at coordinate 148,359 of LS553884.1, read as the reverse complement.
AACCGCTGTCCATCGCCAGTTTCTCATCAGTTCTCACCTCATTCCTCTCGATTACTCATGTTCATCAACGCTGACGCCATCTGTTTCAGAAGCAATGGCCCACACTCCTTCCCACGACGACTACGTCGACAAGATCCGCCGTCTGGCCGAGCACATCAAGGTACGGTATTCATACAAGTTCATACTACCCCAAGGTCCTAGGCTCCTATGCCCTGTGCCATCTGCCTTGGCAATGATAGCTACAGAGCCAATGCAGTATCGAAGCTACCGATCTTCTCATTACAGACCCACCCCGACGAGGCCCGCGCCGGCGTTGCCAAGCTCTCGCCCGCCGCTCAGCAGCCCGCCGGAGACATCCTCAAGATCTTCGTCTCGGACAAGGACCCCAAGACCAAGTTCGACGAGATCCAGAAGATCAAGGTAAAGACAGGCCCTGGAGGAAGCCTAAATCATTACTTTTGCAGGCCGGCCTCTCCGCTCCCGTGAGAGCCGAGATCGACCAACACAAGCAGGATCTCGCCCACAAGGTCGGAATCCTCACCCTCGAGGAGATCATCGAGAGACTCGAGAAGCTCGCCGACCACATCAGAGTGAGTGTCATCTTAAGATTGAGAATGAGAACAAAAATGCTCAGCGCCTCTTAGGATTGCATGTACATCACTGTTCAACTTACCACGCTATCATCATGAAACGTAGCCTTTCTTAACGATATATCCCATCTTCTTGATGTGCCTGCTTTTGCATTACTTAGAAGCAATTATCTTGACATATGTCTTTGCAGGCGCACCCCGATGAGGCTCGCGCCAAGATCGGCACCCTCTCGCCCGCTGCCCAGAAGCCGTTCGGAGAGATCGTCAAGATCTTCGTCTCTGACAAGACTCCCCGTGAGAAGTTCGAGGAGACGAAGAAGATCCGTGAATCTCTTCCCTCCGATGTCCTCGGAGAGATCAACGCCCTCAAGGAGGAACTCGCGAAGAAGATCGGCATCGTGCCTCTCCATCACCAGTAGATCTACGATCTTCTCATCATCGACGACGACGTCCACTTTATAGTCCCATATGTGTTGTAAATAAGTAATAATCGTGTGCACCATCGCGGTCGCAAATGAAGATGGATCCATCAATTCTGTTTGTTTCCACATACTATCATCACACAAACAATACAATTCTCTTATAGTCTTCGATTAGCAAACGTCAACTTGATGCAGTTGATAATCATACGCGCTCTGTCAATGAGAATCTCGGATAGTTGACTCATTACTGTCGTGAATCATCCTCACTATGAAGCGTAGCATAATGCCGACGCTCCAGATCTCTCCCTCTCACTCATCCACTTCCAATGACTCTGCCTCTCTCCAAATTGCCTGCTCTCTCGCCTCTCTGATTGATAACACAGCGACGATGCCATCGGCCGCTGTATCCGTGCCGAGAGGGGGTCATAAAACGAGGCAAGCCGTTGATGGATGAATGGTCTGACTAGAGAGCGTTGCAAAGTGAGAGAGTCCTATGATTGTTCAGTTGTTGATAAGCGCCTTGTTGTTGAGCTCACGCAGCGGTTCCCCTTTATCTTTTTCCTGGAAGAAAGTCGTAAACGGGAACGAAGACCATCGCATCATCTCACAGTGGATAATTTCAGTGGATGGTAGTATTCGAGGGATTTGGACTCTTCTAGTTTCCGATAAATAGTAAATTCTGGTTTACGCCGCCCTACACAAGACCGATAAGGAACGGAAACCATCACCGTGGATAATTTTCTCGTTTGATACTATTTGAGGGACTTGGACTATTTTAGTTTCCGATAGATAGGAAATTGTGATTTACGCTGCCCTGCACACGACCGATAAAGATCGAAGACCATCATCTCACGGTGGATAATTTCCTCGTTTAATACTATTTGAGGGACCGAAGACTTGTGCAAGTCGACAGAAATCGATGTCACTTCCTACTAATTCTAGACATCCAGGCACTGAGATAGCGATGAGCTACGGAACTGACCTGCACACTAATAGAATCTATATAATGTTCCGTGGGTCACGACGAAGTCCTGTGGTTTCTTCAATGTTTATGCATGAAAGCCAAACAAGCAAACAGGAACAAACTAATTTATCAATTATTATGTGTCCAGTCAACAGTCCGGGTTGCTTTGATCATTCGGTTCACAATTCGTGCAGTTGCCCTCCATCTCTTCCCTTATCTTGCATTGCACACACTCGGCACTCTTCGAATCACCGAAGCACGTGGTTGCGCAGTTGGAGCAGTACGCACTTTCAGAAACACCTGGTTATTACTATACACTTCTGGGAAAAGGATAGAAAAATACCTGCTAGAAACATGAAGAGAACGATCAACAAGAAGAACTTCATGTCAAGTTGACTTTCGCGTGTCTAATGATGCTTCAATGCTTTTTTTATTCAGTTCTTGATGCGGTTACTTCAATGGAATCTGTTCAATGTCATTTGCAACTTCATTTTAGACTCTTTATTCGATCAAATCTAGACATAAGTACATGGTGCTGTTACATAGTATTGAATCCAGCACAAAAATGATCTTGCTCGTACGACTTGGCCACTCTCAGATAGCACACGTACTTCTGACGGCACGCAGGGTCATTGACACAGTCAGCTTCGTGATCGGAGCGGAAGTAGTAACTGCAAACATTTTATAGGTCACCCGAGGAATCGGCGAGTCAAAAACCCGACGTTCTATCACGAATTTGATTGTGTTTGTGTGATTTTTGGGTGACTTCACTGTAGATATCGAAATCGGTATCCCCAACACGTAACGTAGTCTGCATGAAACATAAGTGAGATAGACAACTGACCGATGGAACTTCTTGAACAGATCATCGTCCACTGCGAGTCTGTCAATCAGTGCATTCCAAGAGGCGGGCGAGAGGTCGGGCATGCCGTAGGTATCCTCAAATATTTAATTATTAAGAGGCCATCCATGAGAGAACGTAGCTACCCCACGGATGGCTTTTTTACAACCCTTTCCAATATTTCACGGGTGATGTTCCCATACCGAGTGCTGATATTTGGCCCAATATGGAGGGCTCTAGTGCACGTTTCGAAAAATGACAGGAACGGTCCAAAAAATTCGAAATTTTAAAGTTTGAAAAAATGAACGTTTTTAAAAGCTTATCAGATGTATTTTCGCCTGCTGATTCCGAAAAAATACTTTTGGGAGCGATTGGATATTGACAAAAAGACGAAAATCGACATTTTAGTCGAATTTTATTTCTCCTGAAAAATTTTTCTTCATGTTTACCTAAGATAGCTTCATTTTAGGATTCTACGTGAAAAACTGCATATAGGGTAATTTTTTCACATTTTAAAAAAAGTCGCGCCGGAAGTTATTGCTTACCGCGATGTGCCTACTGACTACAGATCTACCAATATTTCAAAAATCAACAGCTGTAAACAACGAATTTGATCGAAATAAGTCTCTGTTTCGACCTTACGGATCATAATGGTGATAAAGAAACACAAATACACTGTTTTTACGGCTCCTGAAGCAAAAATCGAAAAATCGATTTTCAGGAAATCAAATTTTCGAATTTTTTAATTTCATAAAAAAATATCGATTTTTAACGCTAAAAATAACTCTGTTGTAGTGTAAAGACGATTTGACATGTTTTTGACGATTTTGCTTATACTTTTTAAAAATCGATTTTTGCCATGGGGTCCTCCACATGGAAAAAATCGAAAATTAAAAATGTGTGTTTTGCTTGATATAACTTCCTAAAGTAAATTCAAACAAATCAAAAACATGATTTTGGTAACTTTTACGGTCAAAATTTGGTGTTTTAGATAAAATTGAGAAATTCGAAAATTTGATTTTCTGAAAATCGATTTTTCGATTTTTGCTTCAGGAGTAGTAAAAACAGTGTATTTGTGTTTCTTTATCACAATTATGATCCCTAAGGTCAAAACAGAGACTTATTTCGATGAAATTCGTTGTTTACAGCTGTTGATTTTTGAAATATTGGTAGATCTGCAGTCAGTAGGCACATCGCGGTAAGCAATAACTTCCGGCGCGACTTTTTTTTAAATGTGAAAAAATTACCCCGTATGCAGTTTTTCACGTTGAATCCGAAAATGAAGCTATCTCAGGTAAACGTGAAGAAAAATTTTTCAGGAGAAATAAAATTCGACTAAAATTTCGATTTTCGTCTTTTTATCAATATCCAATCGCTCCCAAAAGTACTTTATCGGAATCAGCAGGCGAAATACATCTGGTAAGCTTTTAAAAACGTTCATTTTTCAAACTTTAAAATTTCGAATTTTTTTGGACCGATCCTGTCATTTTTCGAAACGTGCACTAGAGCCCTCCATATTGGGCCAAATATCAGCACTCGGTTTGGGAACATCACCCGTGAAATATTGGAAGGGGTTGTAAAAAAGCCATCCGTAGACCCCTCCCAGAAGGTACGTTTTCTCATGGATGGCCTCTTAATTACTAACTAATTAATATTATCTATGAACCCTTCCGCTCATGAATTGCAATTCAAAGCATCTCTGACCTTGGTGGAGTACTCCAGGAACCACTGAGGTTCTTGATCTTTCGCATTTGCCTCATCGAGATCGGTTGTGTACGTCTCGGCATCAAGGACGGTCTGAAGTTATTTTTCTCTAAGAATACGAAAATTTCCATAAATCGTTGATAGAAATATTGTCAGGTTATAAATATATTGTGAAACATATCGAGAATATCTCAGGAGTATGCCCACAAGATTGAATTAAGCTTGGAGGAAATTTGTAGACATAAAACGAAGTTTGCACTCACGTAAGTCGCTCCCTCATATCCTCCATCAATGGTATAGATACGATAGGCGGGATTATTGAAGGAGTAAGTCGTGATTGAGGGAGAGATGAAATTAAAGTGAGTCGCGCGACCATTGGGATCGGAGTCCTCGTAGTAAACCTAGAAAAACATAGACCTTCTAACCTTCATACTCAGACAGCTCTCGGGGTACTTTTTTGTTAGTTTTTTTTGGTAAAAAGGGGGTTGCGTTATACCTGGAAGTGGTCATTGTGCGTGTGGCCGTAGAACTGCGCAGCGATCGTGTTTTCGAATCTGGAAAGGCTCTATTCTTGTTTGTTTTTCAACCGCTTCATCTTCCTCTATGTGTTATCCACCGTTACCTCTTTATTGGGCCCACTGGGCAAGATTCAGTGTGAAATGATGAAACATCGAAGAGTGACATACCTATTGACGATATCATAGAAGTTGTGGGCCCATCCCATGAGACAGTAGTTGTCGCCAGCAGGAATGTGAGAGATGATGTGGACCTTCAAATTATTTTCAAATTTATCTGATTCCCTTCGACGTCTTACCTTTTCGCCCTTGGATTCCGAGTCGAGCAGCTCCGAGATTAGCCAAGTAAGGGTGCCGTCGGGATCAGTCTGGTTGATGTAGATGTAGCTGGAAAAAATGGTTCTATTGAATAACATTAGCATCAAACTGAGTTGAATCTCTGGTGATACTCATTTGAATACGTACAAATTGAAAGCAGAACAATAAACAGTGTTGACTGAGATGATCTTCAGACCGGGGTACGGGCGCTCGATGTAGGAAGCGCGGCTGAATGTTACTGTTATTATGTGCAGTTCAAGTCCGAACAATCAACGTACGTTTGAGGTTCCTTCTAAATATGATTCGCGAAGCATATTCGATTCTGATGGGGATTTTTTCAAAAACTGACTACTGCACTCCCTTGACCGATTCGGGCGAAATCCATCTGCTCCAAGCGTCCGCGAGTGTGTTGTAGAGCCACGTGGGCCCGCGCGTGTCGTACTCGTCCATGTTGTGGGGAGCCATACTGCAAAGCTTGATGTTGTTATTTTTGTTGTTGTTGTTGTTATTGTTGTTTTGCTTTGTTATCGTGATATCTACAACTCACGCGTCCATCGGCACTCCCTCATGATTTCCGATCGACTCGTAGATGGGAATATTGGGGAAGTTATCGACGAAGACTTGCGTGATGTTCATGATGTTTGCCTGAGTTGTTGTTATTATTATTGTTGTTATTGTAATTTATTTGAATACCTGAGTCTTCTCCTGGGTGTAATCCCACATATCGTGAGCCTCGAAGTCTCCAGTGATCACGATGTAGTCGATATCCTGCGAAGACCAAAGATCAACAAAAACAACAACAAAAACAACAACAACAACAACAACAACAACAACAACAACAACAACAACAACAACAACAACAACAACAACAACAACAACAACAACAACAACAACAACAACAACAACAACAACAACAACAACAACAACAACAACAACAACAACAACAACAACAACAACAACAAC
>LS553884.1:106760-141942 GCA_900490775.1 Pristionchus maxplancki | reverse complement strand
GCTGGGGACAGGAGGGCATCTGAATCAGTTTGTTTTCAAAACATGACGCCAAAAAAACAACAATAACAGCAACAACAGAAACCCAACAACAACTCACCTGCTTTCGAAGCAATGGACACAGTGTCCGGGTAGTTCCTGCAGCAGAGTTGCATAGACTCGCGCGTAATGTCATGCTGTAATATTATTTTTGTTATTGTTAGTGTTTTTGTTTGTTTTGATATTTACAAAGTAAACATAAACACACCTTGCAATCTGCTTCGGCGCCAATCGCATAGTCTCTGTCAACGTGAATATCAGAGAGGTGCAGCACTCGCTGCGTCTTCTTTGGCGACTGAAGAACAATGATTCAATCCTTCACGAAAATGATTATTCTGAGGGATTTTTAGTGACGAATTCATTTTAAAGCCGAAAACCTTCTAAACATCATTCAATTTTCTCCTCTCCTACTAATGAGACCATCGTGAAGCATACCTTTACTGTTGGCCACGGCTTCACTGGCGGCTTGCCACCAGGGATAGTGAGATTCCAGAGTACCTACAATTACGAATTATCGTTTTTGTTCGACTATATAAAAATAATAACAACAAACCAAACCTTGAGCGGATTCACTGGCGTTCCACAGTCATCGACGAAGATTCCACAGAGTTCATCGGGAGTGAAAATTACTCGCTCGAGCACAAAGTAGAGTTCGTTCTGAAATGTGATTTTTCTGTGCTTTCTTTTTTTTACAACTTTCTCGCATTTTGTGCAATGATACGTACTGCAGTCTAGTCGGAACTCGTTTCAACTCCTCTTTGATGCTTGCAATCTTTGACGGTCAATTCAAGCCATGTGCGACTTTATGACTGGATAAATTGTTCTTACACAAGGCGGATACTTTGAGCTCACAGAGCTATATTATTTTGTATATTTTCGAAAATAAACCCCACCGCGTACTGATCAACAATTGCGTCGCAGATGTGGGGCACGTCCAGGTCGAGAGTGATGCAGGCTTTCCTCAATTTCAGATATTCGAAATTGTTTTCGCAACTAAACAACTGTATCAATAACATCAGTTTCATAACAGTTAGATTGTGCAAATTTAACCCATTTACTCATCGTACACATCAAATGAAACGTTTTTTGACCGATACTAATCACTTGCGAAACTTACTTGGAATGATAGATAGTAAAGGCAGAATTATAAAAAAGGAATAATGATGAAACGTTGTTTACTTCAAGAAATCGTCGATCTTCTCCTCTTCTTCGTCTTCCGATATGAGCTGGATGATGCCTGAAATTGTTCTCTGCTAACGGACTCCTCTTGACCTAAACTGATTACCAATCAATATCGTCACTATCAAACTTATTCCCGCGACTCACCCTGACTACCGTATCCCAATCAAGACTACCGTGCTCCCTGACCTCCTCTAACTACTGTACTTCGGGAACTACCCAGACTACCGTATCCCTAATTAATAAAATCCTCTTCCTTGACCTACCCTGAACGATCGTCGAACACACGACACAATTGATCTTGTCGTTCTTCACCGCCATTCGCATCGTGTTCATTGCCTGAGACTTCGGATTATTTGGAATTTCGAAAATCACTATTTTCGAAAAACTTCCAGTTATGTTTCACCCTCGCTTCTTCAATAGTTTACACACGATTATTACGATTCCGAAGCCGTTTTTAGTGGCAAAAACCGAAATTCTGGACTTTTGGAAATAAAAAATAAATAAATAAAGATCTCTCACCTCCCATCTCGTGATCTGCTGCTGCTTCGGATTCAGAGGCGGTAGAGCGTGAGAGATCACTGAAGGAATCAGGCACAGCGCGACAAGTAGAAGGAACTTCCTCATGGTTCCTCAATTCGGAAATTTTCCACAAAATATATTTCAAAATAATAACCGCGCCGCTAATGTAATAATCTAACGCTCATGTAATATAACCGCTGGCCTAGCAGTGGCTCCTCGCAGGACGCAAGTGCCTAGATTAACGGGGCAAACTTTACCTTTTACCTATACTTCAAAATACGGAAAAGTCGTAATTTCACGCACTGACGGTCGACATCAAGCACCGAGACAATTGAATTACCAGAAAATTGAATTGATTTTTTTAGTAAACAGTTTCCATGCGAAAGAATGACTAAGCTTGGCTGACTAAGGGCAAACTCTATGTGCAAATAATCGAGTGAACGGCACATGGGGGAATTTTAACCCTGGAGTACAAACTAAACGACTTCGCCGGATACTAATATTTCAATGAAGGAGGCTTTGGCACGGGGATGATTCCATCTATGGGCTTAGAAGCGCTTGACGTCACAGTATTTGCCTGTTGAACTCAATAAATACCGCAATTCCTTACGTGATCAGCCCTGCTATCTGGGCGCAAGTCAATGAGAGGCACAGATGTATAAGTGAAATAGAAGGTATTTCCACGAGGAGTAATCCATGCAACGAAACCCGACACGAATGGCCAATCTTTGAGCCTGCAGAATCCTTGACGTCACAGTATTTACCTGCCTGTCACGAGAAAGATTCGGAAAGATCAAAGGCACGTGCTTTTATGCTCGCGATCTACGCCCAAGTGAGAACCTCAGAATAGCACACACGCTAGAATCTGAGAGAAGGCAGAGTCTAACTACGACATGTAGCCCAATCACTTTGACACTTCAATAGATCAAGCGATTCAATAGATCAGAGTCAACAACTCATTCAACGTTACCCGCCTAAGAATTTATAGAAACTTAAGCGTCCCAGCGTCTAATTTAGCGTTTCACACTGACTTGAAGTTGATGGAATAATAAAATGGAATAAAAGTAATCAAGGACTTTATGCATTCATCATCTTTTCGATCATACCAGCGTCATAAATTAAATCATATTAAAGAGTCGTCATTCCAGCACAGAAATGATCTTCCTCGAAGGACTTGGCTACTCGCAGATAACAGACGTATTTCTGACGACACTCGGGCTCGTTCACGCAATCATCCTCGTATGAGGAGCGGAAGTAGTACCTGAAATGTTTTCGTAATTGTAATTATTGTTATTACTATTATTGTTGTAGTTGTTGCAGACTGAATGCTTACCGATGGAATTTCCTGAACAGATCATCATCCACAGCCAATTTATCGATCAAAGCGGACCACGAAGCGGGCGAGAGGTCGGGCATACCGTATGCGTCCTACAGTATAATTATCATCAGATGCACTTCAACTTGGATCTCACCCTGGTCGAATACTCCAAGAACCACTTCGGTTCTTGATCCTTTGCGTTTGCCTCATCGAGATCGGTTGTGTAGGTTTCAGCGTCGAGAACGGTCTGAATAATTTTGTTTTTTGACACAAAAATAGCAACCACAACAACAACAACAACAACAACAGCAGCAGCAGCAGCAGCCGCAACTCACATAAGTCGCTCCCTCATACCCTCCATCGATCGTATAGATTCTGTACGAGGGGTTGGCAAAGGAATAGGTAGTAATGGACGGAGAGATGAAATTGAAGTGAGTCGCTCGGCCGTTGGGATCCGAGTCTTCGTAGTAGACCTGCAGCGCGGCAATAACATCAAAACAAAACGAGAAAAACAAAAACAAAACAAACCTGGAAGTGATCATTGTGCGTGTGGCCGTAGAACTGGGCAGCGATCGTGTTTTCGAATCTGAAATTACAATAACTCTGCTGATTGTGAGTCAAGAAACTGAACCGACCTATTGACAATATCATAGAAGTTGTGCGCCCATCCCTTCAAACAATAGTCATCTCCAGCAGGGATGTGTGAAATTATGTGGACCTCAAAGATATAATTATTAAAGTACAACAGATTGGATATCTACTATACCTTCTCTCCCTTGGCCTCCGAATCAAGCAATTCCGAGATGAGCCAAGACAGTGTGCCATCAGGATCAGTCTGATTGATGAAGAGGTAGCTGCAATTGGGTATTTTTTATCCGATTCTAAATCACAGAAAAATCAGAAACAATGAAGCTTCGACGAATATGAAACAATTATGAAACATATGTGAACATTACTCACAAATTGAACGCCGAGCAGTAAACCGTGTTGATGGAAATGATTTTGAGGCCTGGGTGAGGGCGCTCGATGTAGGAGGCGCGACTGAAAAATGTCCGTATACTATTTTTTCCAACTTTAAATATTTGTTTACTTTCATTCAACAAGTGTTGCAAATCCCTAAACATTATCTTCGTTTTACAAATATGAGTTGTGAAACATACTAAATATGCGGACTGGATCAAGAAACTCACAACGGCACTCCCTTCACCGGTCATCCTCTCTTCCATTCCTCGCATATTCACACACTTTCACACCTTTACTTTCAGTCTTCAAACTCACTACTGCACTCCTTTCACCGACTCAGGAGTGATCCATCGGCTCCAGGAATCAGCGAGAATGTTGTAGAGCCAAGTGGGTCCGCGGGTCTCATACTCGTCCATGTTGTGCGGGGCCATACTAAATTGTTGCTGTTGTTATTTTTGTTATTGTTTTTATTAAACTTACGCATCCATCGGCACCGCTTCGTGGTTTCCGACTGACTCGTAGATGGGAATGTTGGGAAAGTTGTCGATGAGCACTTGCGTGACGTTGAGGATGTTCGCCTGTTGTTGTTATTATAATTGTTGTTATTGTTATTGTTATTGTTATTGTTGTTGTTGTTTTCTGTGTACCTGAGTCTTCTCCTTCGTATAATCCCACATGTCGTGCGCCTCGAAGTCTCCAGTGATGATGATGTAGTCGATATCCTGCGAGGATCAACGATAATTTATTATTGTTTTTGTTTTTGTTGTTGTTTTTGTTGTTGTTTACCTTGTGTGCCTGAGCAATGTGCTTCATCGCCGCCTCGTACGTCCGATAGGGAAGATCACAGTTATAGATGGCTCCCCACTTCCCGGCTGGGGACTTGACCACAGAACCTGTAACGACTCATAATAACATAGCAATAAAAACAACAACAACAACAACAACAACAGAAACAACAGCAACAACAATAACAACAACAGCAACTCACTGGCTCGCGAGGCTTCGAACATCTCGTCCGGGTAGTTCCTGCAGCAGAGTGCGTAGGTTCCTTTGCCGTTGTCGTTCTGGAATACGTTCGTGTATTTAAAAACATGCATTTCGTACCTAAGCATAAAACTATTGTTTAGAAAATTTCTATGTTTTTACAGTGCATTTCACACTACCATCAATTATGTGTCAGCGCAGCTAGCAATATGTGAACTATGAAACACAACTTCCGCAAATGTAATTTTCTTCGTTTTCCTCTTTTTTGAAACTCGAAAGGATCTGAATACCTTGCAATCGGCCTCGCTTCCAACGGCGTAGTTGCTGTCAATGTGGATGTCGGAGAGGTGAAGTACTCGCTGAGTCTTCTTCGGGGACTGGAAAATAGAATTTTAAATAGCGGTTGAGGACACTTCATCGATCCCATTCCTTTAGTCATGTAAATGAACACTATATGAAACACACCTTGACTGTGGGCCATGGCTTCACGGGAGGTTTGCCGCCAGGGATGGTGAGGTTCCACATCACCTAGAGTTGTTGTTGTTATTGTTTTGTTATTAGGGGAATCAAAACAATAACAAGACAACAAACCTTGAGCGGATTGACTGGCGTTCCGCAGTCATCAACAAATATTCCGCAGAGTTCCTCGGGAGTGAAAATTACTCGTTCGATAACGAAGTAGAGCTCGTTCTGAATTAAGGTTTCATTGCTTCGTTGTCATCCCACAGAACACATCATTTTATGCTCACATTATCATTGTATAATTCATTTATTGATGATGACAGCGACTGATATTGCTAACTTTACGTTGAAAGACCAAATACAATCAAGTCGGCGCTCTTGTCATCACAATCTATTGTAATCAACCCACGTTTTGCACCAGTTTATGACTAGAAAAGGTGTACAAGGGTGTGCGATAAGGAGGCAGAGGTTGAAGTTCATTACATGTCAAAGGTCAATACTGAGACTGCGCAGATCTATAATAAATTCGCAACTTGAGCCTAGTCGTCTATGACTAGAGACCGCAAGCTCCGCCCACTTTCACCGAGTACGGATCCCCTCAAAACCTGCGCCGAGGTTGCACAATTCGAATACTTGATCAAATCGAACAAGCTAAAGCGCTTTTGGTAGCTATCAAGAACCTTCACAAAGGGCTCGTGGCCCATTTTGATCTGACAACTTTGAGTAGGTCAAAAGCGATAATGAAAGGAGCAGAATAGGTGTTTGGAAGCCTTCCAGTGATCGTATCATAATGGGCCACGGGATACTGACTAATTGGAATTTTTCAGGAATTTTACAAAAGAAATTGGAATTATAGCTATTTTCCCTGATTTGTGCAAGATGCGCGAAGAAACGCGGGGGGAGGGGAGCGAGAGAGCGGGGGGAGGGAGAGAGACACACGCTAGGGAGACTCCGCCCCCCTTTTCCCTCTCACCCGATTTCTCCCTCTCGCCTGGTGTGCCTTGCGCGCGTGGTTTTCAGAGCATAACTTTTGATGGAGATGAGATATCGACAAACGGTAAAAAGCATACCGTTATTCAGACCCATACCAACACACTCAACACATGAATAACCCTTTGCACTCAATTCGGCAGATCACCTTGCGGTCTCTATCTATGACAATATCGGTTAATTCTATAAAAAAAGTTTTCTGCATGTCTCAAATACAGATAGTTAGTTCATTGCGGTCTATTTGTCCGAATTATCCAACTTTGGCTCCCTTTTATACACCCGGAGATTAATGGAACAAAAAACAAGAAACTCACAGCAAAAGCATCGACGATTGAATTGCACACGTACGGTTGCTCGATGTCCAGAGTCACGCAGGCTTTCCTGAACAATTTTTTTTGATTTTGACTAAATTAAAAGATTTTTTTGAAATTCCCTACTCACTTCAAGAAGTCATCGATCTTCTCCTCTTCCTCCTCTTCCGAGATGAGTTGGTTGATGCCTGCAATAAGCTCCCGTTACCGTATTTTTCCTGCACCGTTCTTTCGCTACCGTAACCTGTCGCTACCGTAATCTCTCCAACCGTACATTATGACGTACCCTGCACAATCGTAGAGCACACGAGACAGTTCACTTTGTCGTTTCGGACCGCATTCTTCATTGTGTTCATTGCCTGAATTGGTATTTGTTCCGTTTCACACTTCCCACATGAGACAGTGAATCGTGTCTTTTTTGATTTTATTCAAGTATGCTTTATATAAAATAAACAGATTTTGCTCACCTCAACTCTAGTGATCAGCTGCGGTTTGGCATTTCTCATTGGCGGAATTGCATGAGAAAGTGCAGAAGGAATGAAGCACAAAGAAACGAAGAGGAGTAACCGACCCATGGCGCCTAAACCAGTTACGGATTCGAACAACGAACTACCAAAGCAGCGACAAGAAATGACCTGGAGCAAAAGGAAAAGGAGGAACGATACTGATTTTATTCCTGTCGTAAAAGGGCGAAGTTCATAATGACACACACATAAACTTCTTACAATTCTTGAGAACATGGAATCGAGAAAGGGAATACGCGGTACCAAGACGGTACCGTATGGTACCACCATGGTACCGCGTGGTACCGCATCAGCGACAAGAAATCGAGAACCGGGCCACGCGGTACGACGATGGTACCGTCTGGCTAATGTCTGGGCTTGCAGAAATCCTTGCCACGAGAGTCGCTTACGACGTCAAAGTCCCAATTAGATCAGATTTTGCGCGGTCTCTCCTCTTTATCTGCTCTCTCGCTTCTCTGACCACCTAGAGACCAGGCGGAATGAAGAGACCGACCAGCCCTGCCCCGCTTATCTTTACGATCGCTATCGGTCGTCATGTTCTAATCAGCACGTGTTAGAGAAGAAAAAAGAGAGCATGGAGTTGAGAGAGCGCCCAATTAAGGGTGATTCTTCGCTTTTCCTCGCCTTTCCAGGAGACAATAGAGTGTAGCTGACTCCCTGACACGTTGACCCTGTAAAGTGACGTGATGCTCCATCGTGGTCCCTTTCAGTGATACTAAACTGTTGTGTGGAGCTGTAGTCTCGTCTTTCTATTCAATTCTATACAAGAAAGCACATGATAGTCCGTAATGTTGTATGACTTTTCATGCTTCTGTTGTGCACACCTTTTGAACGAGCACTAGTACATTTATCAACATTTTGCACATTTAAATTGCAGAGAACCCAGAACAGAAATGATCTTCTTCGAATGACTTTGCAGCTCTCAAATAGCACACGTATTTCTGCCGGCAAGCAGGTTCATTCACGCAGTTGTCCTCATATGATGATCGGTAGTAGTAGCTGAAATGTTGTTGTTTTTGTAGTTTTGTTGTAGTTTTCTTATTGTTGTTGCAAAACGTACTGATGAAATTTCCTGAATAGATCATCATCCACCGCCAATCGATCGATCAGCGCGGACCAAGAGGCGGGCGAGAGATCGGGCATCCCGTAGACGTCCTGAATTGAATAATAAACAAAACAAAAACAACAACATCAACAAAATCAAAACAACAACAACACCAACCCTAGTGGAGTACTCCAGGAACCACTTCGGTTCTTGATCTTTGGTATTTGCCTCGTCGAGATCCGTCGCGTAGGTTTCGGCATCGAGAACAGTCTGAAATTGTTTTAATTATTTTTCCTCCCAAAAACTGAACAAAATCGATTACGCATTGAATCATTTGCCTTTCAAGTATTGATGAAACGCATTTGCATTCAATATTGCATTCAATATAAAAAATTATCATTTCAACTCACATAACTCGCTCCCTCATAACCTCCATCTATCGTGTAAATGCGATAAGATGGATTCGTATACGAGTAAGTGGTGATCGAGGGAGTGATAAAGTTGAAGTGCGTGGCTCGACCGCGTGGGTTGGATTCCTCGTAGTAGACCTGAATATTATCGATCCGTTATTTTCGAATATCCATTTTCGAAATACCTGGAAGTGATCGTAGTGCGTGTGACCGTAGAATTGGGCAGCAATTGTGTTTTCGAATCTGAAATTTCCGATTCTTACTTTAAAAAGTTAACTTTTTACCTATTGACGATCTCATAGAAGTTATGAGCCCATCCCTTGAGACAGTAGTCGTCACCAGCGGGTATGTGAGAGATGATGTGAACCTGTAGACTGGTGTTTGACACGAATTGAAACAAAGTTTCGAACCTACTGTCAAACGAATCACTTGCTTACCTTCTCTCCCTTCGCCTCCGAATCCATCAGCTCAGAAATAAACCATGTCAGTGTACTGTCCGGGTCGGTTTGGTTGATGTAGATGTAGCTGTAAATTATTGATTATTTTGACAGCAAATAGAATCAATGAGGCCCACAACGCATAATCGTCGCACGACGATTATAAAATTATTTTATTTGGAAGCATTATCTACGTGGAATCGAAACAATCACTTGTTCATCCATGATGAAACAACAGTGAAGCATATTTGAAACAAGAATAATGAAAGCTCACAAATTGCAGAACGAGCAGTAGATGCTGTTGATGGAGATGAGCTTGAGGCCGGGCGAGGGACGCTCGACGTAGGAGGCACGGCTGGAACAGAATACTATCACTTCACATTACGCTACCTAACGATTATCAGCATTCGTGCGGTACTTCAAAATCACTCACAATGCGACAGAACCAAATTGTTGGAAGCATGGATAGTAGCAGAACAAATGGTTGTTTTGTCAGAGAATAAAAACAAAAACAACAACAACAACAATAAAAAACATACTACTGCACTCCCTTGACCGACTCGGGCGAGATCCATCGACTCCACGTCTGCGCCAACGTGTCGTACAACCATGAGGGACCTCTCGTGTCGTACTCCTCCATGTTGTGCGGGGCCATGCTGATATGTACCAAATTTTAGTGTCAAAACAACAACAACAACAAACAACAACAAACATCAACAACAACAACTCACGCATCCGAAGGCACTCCCTCATGGTTGCCGATCGACTCGTAGATTGGCGTGTTGGGGAAGTACTTGATCAGGGCTTGCGTGAAGTTGGCGATGTTTGCCTGAATTTTTGTTATTATTGTTGCTGTTGTTATTGTTTTTCAATGTGCCAAAACAACCTGCGTCTTCTCCCTCGTGTAATCCCACATGTCGTGCGCCTCCAGATCGCCCGTGATGATGATGTAGTCGAGATCCTGCGGAGATCAAAGATCAAAGTCAACTAATTGTAAGCGTGCAAAAGGCCCAGGCATCACATTGTCGATCCATTTATCGACCCGTGGCTTCGAATGATCAAAGATCAAACCTTATGCGTCTCCGCAATGTGTCTCATCGCAGCATCAAATGTCCTGTAAGGGATGTCACACATGTAGACGGAGCCCCACTTGCCGGCAGGTACGCGGATAGGAGAATCTGTAAGTAAATCGTAAATCGTTGTTACTGTTGTTGTTGTTGTTGTTGTTGTTGTTGTTGTTGTTTTGCCAGGAAAACAATAACAACAACAACGCACCGTCATGGGGCACTCCCTCAACATCGGGATAGTTCCTGCAGCAGAGGCCGACTACAGGGTCGGCGCCCTTCTCGGACTAAAATAATAATAGGTTTGTTTTTGTTTTCTGTTATTAATCTGATTTTGCTCGAAAATAGAATACAAATGACGTCTCACCGCGCAATCTGCTTCACTGCCAATAGCGTAGTCCCTATCGATGTGAATATCGGAGAGGTGGAGCACACGCTGGGTCTTCTTCGGGGACTGGAATAACATTTGTGTGATTGTTTCTATCTGAAAGAGCGGACAAAAATTGATTCGTTCTTCCGTCGAAATTTATAAGCTCGCTGTGAAACATACCTTGACTGCTGGCCATGGCTTCACAGGCGGCTTTCCACCAGGGATCGTGAGATTCCAGAGCACCTGGTTGTTGTTGATTATCAGTTGTTTTTGTTATTGTTGTTGTTTTGGTCGTTCGACATAGTAATCAATAGTACAAACCTGCAGCGGATTCACTGGCGTTCCACAGTCATCGACGAAGATTCCGCAAAGTTCCTCGGGAGTGAAAATAACACGCTCGACAACGAAGTAGAGTTCGTTCTGCAATTATCTTCCATGTTTTGCATATATGTGTTTCAACCACGACACAAGAAGAATTGATCAGTTGTGGGTCTGATCCTGGAGAGATTTCCTGTGCAAAATTCACAAATATTTCTGGTCGTTTATCTACACGTGTTGTCTGCATGGACAGACTTCAGTCTAGTCGGCATCCCCTTTCATCTTGAACGATCGCTATTTTCGGTGACCAAACAACTTCCTCTGAAGATCTCTGATGCTCGAAAATCCTCATCGAATTCGAATTAACACTTGCAGCAAGGTTACTTCGTGACTGACAAACAAACAAACAAACCGACTGACTGACTGACTGACGCATTTATAACAGATAACAGTGATAATAATAGTGAAAAACGTACAGCGAACGCGTCGATGATCGCATTGCAGACGTAAGGTTGCTCGATGTCCAGAGTGATGCAGGCTTTTCTAGAAAAAAACGACGATTTTCGAAAATATTTACCCATAAAATTCGTAAAAATCTTAAATTCTTACTTGAGAAACTCGTCAATCTTCTCCTCCTCCTCGTTTTCGGAGATGAGTTGGTTGATGCCTGAATCGATTTACTTCGTTACCGTAAACCAATTATACCGTAACGTTACCGTAATCAGAATACTACAGAAATCCAATTACCGTACCCTGCACTATCGTCGAGCAGATGACGCAATCGATATTGCCCTTCTTTACGGCAGCTTTGATGGAGTTCATTGCCTGGATTAGAGAATTCAAAGTCTCAGAAATTGAAATAAGATTGAGTTTCACGTATGATTCAACTTGATAAACTTTGTATCGCTTGGATTTCTGGATGGGAGCCTTTAAAAATAACAATAATTCAAACTCACTGAGGATCGGGTGACTCTCACACTTCTCGATTGTTTCGGGATCGCACTGGAGAGCGCAATCGGGAGAAGAGCAAATACTGTTGCGAGAAGAAATAGCCTCATCGCTGGGCTGTTGCAATGAGAAGAATGGCATTTAGGACACTCAAATATGCACGAAAGAGCGAGTAATGGACAGGAATTTGCAAAATAACTGCATATGCCCAGCAGGAATGGAACGGCCAGCAGAACTAAGCCTCTTATAGATCAACGAGCGTACGTAAAAGGATCGAGGTGCTAGCAAAATTCAGAAAACTTCTGGAAAGGATTCTTCCCAATGAATTCTGAGATTCTAAGATCACCCTCAAGAAACCCTTTATATCCGGTACTACCTAATATAATCAGTCGTCGTGATAAACCCAGACGACTTCACGATCAAAGGCCCGATATTAACGACTATTTCTTCGCCTAGAGTCGAGTGATGCTGGGACTACAATACAGTGGAGCAAGGCTATTCAGAATCCCCTACTTCCTTCCTTCTCCGATCACAAACCAAACACGTCCATTGTCCACGCAGAACTAGAACTTTATGGTGATCATAAACTGTGTTTATTCTTTGAGTGCAAACAATAATATTTTGAACATAATATGAGTGGGATAATCTGCGATGCAATATTTCATGAGCTGCGGGGATTAATATAGATATGAGGGAGTAGTATCACTTAGAGCTCGAAATACGAGTCGCCGTCTCTTCATTTCACATACTCTCTTGCCCGGTCGACTGGTGAGAGAGTGTGCGAAATGAAGAGACGGCGACTCGTATTTCGAACTCTAGGGAGTAGTATCACTGCATGCACAAACTGACAATCGAAATGAGGAATAATGTTAGATTAGGAATTGTGCTTTGGTTCGAGTATCAGCGGGAAGGCCTGGTTTTGATTGAGGGTTGGGTCCCGCGCGGAGGTTCCTGCGCGGTGCGGGGGTTACGGTAGTCGTGTTAGTCGACGGTCGAGTTCTTGAAGCTCTTGCAGCAGACGTCCGCCTCAAAGACGTTGAAGAGCTCGGCCAACTCGAAGTTCTCCCGCATCATCACGACGGAACGCTGAAAGAGGAGGGGATTATTGATAAGCTACCGTGATCCATAATTTCGTCTCAGGACCCAGCTTCATCATATTTTCTTGAAGTATATGTCATTTTTGATTTGGCAGCCGGCCAATTACCGTACCCCAGATAATCCCCTCGAGATACTCACCGTCAGCTTGGGCATTAACATCAGCAGCAGCCCCGTCTTCGTCGTGATCTGCGATCCCTCCAGACCGAGCGAGCGATAGTAGATGTGCAGGTCGGCGAAGAGGGCCGCCTGGAATTCACACAATTTTTCCAAAGATGGGAATATTTGAGACCCCGATGCTCAGCAACCATTTCAAATTTTGACCATTCGCATGTGTTTAATGAGAGGTTTATCGTATTTATTATGACTGCAAAAAATAGTGAAACACATAATTGCACTCGATACGATAAGGAATAAGTTTCAGAGAGTCTTCATTAACAATCGAGACTATTTGATTTCAATCATGAGGATGTAACCACTAGTTTAAAAAACAGAATCATCATTACTCAATCATACTGTAACACTACCGTACCACTCACTCTACGGTCTCTACGTCTCTACCGTACCTGCGTGTCATGAATCATCGTCAGGGTCTCGGGCGTGATTCCCACGACGCCCTCGCTCCACAGGAAGAGGCCGAGAATGCAGATGTACTCGGTGTCCGATAACCTGCGAACGGCCACCGTAATCGACTACCGTAACCTACCGTAATCCCAACCAATCGACTACTTACCGTATGCGGCGCATATGTCCGATAATCACGTCGAGAATATACTGCATGGCGGGCCGGAAAATGCTGAATTATAACTAATTAATATCGTAATTAACGAACTGCGCTAACTTGGCGGCATCTGTGGGCGAGGCCTTGACCGACTCCGCATTAGCATAGAATGATTCGAGATCGGACAACTTGATGTACCCGCCGTCGGGCATGATCAGACGGTCGTCATCTACAATGAATCACATTTTATTGTTCCGCACATTTCTTCGATTCCGCAAGAACGTGCGGGGTTACACAGGTATGGCTGTGCGCCGGAACGGACACTCGTGCTCTGAGGTACTCTTAAAATAACCAAATTCCTGCATGAAGCAAAGAAAAGGTCTAGACTACGATGGATTACTGTGCTAGTTAGTAGGGTTCGAAATAGGCAGTTCTTTCATTTCACTGCATGCCATATTTCGAACTCAAGAGGATAGATAATGAACGACAAAGCGAGAGGAGGTAAGCGTCCCGTACTAGGATTGCTACCGAAGTTCTTGTACGATTGGAAGGCGCGATCCGTCTGGGAGAGATAGCAGAAGAAGTTCTTGAACATGAGCACCTGCAAGGGAGAATCGTTAATCGACATTCCTTCATTATTATATAATTCACAATTCAGTTAGGTTTCAGCGCATCTTGCAAAGTTCGTTCGCTTTGAGATTTTCATTGTGTTCCAGTTTCTCATCGGCATCAAAAAAATAGCAAAACGCTCGGTGAACTGATACTCCTGATTATGTAAGCGGGCTGGCTAATACACCAAGCTGTGACGTAGGTCATCCACCTTATCTGTGAAGGGTAGCTCGCAGAATGGGTGGAAGTTGGATTTATCCTACATGGCTACATAACTCCCACTATTTCGTGCGTGGTCTAGCTAATCAATAAAGCTCTCTGATAGGTACCTTGTCCGTGAAGGGCAACTCGCAGAAGGGGTAGAAGTAGGTGTTGACGATGTCCGTGACGAGATGGGCCTCCATCTGGCAGACCTTCTTGGACGACTCGAAGTGGGACGGACGGAGGGACTGGTATATTTATTTTATTGCTACCTGATACCTGTCTATTTTAGTTGTGCTGAACACTGCTCTTCCTATCGCTATTTTTTTTAATTTTCAGATAACTCGAACTGAGAGGGTCTTATGTCTATCATAAACACAAAAAAATCGCAAAAAAAAATCTAATAATGGTAGGCATAGTTAGATGATTCGAAGTGCACTTTCCATGGAAGGGTTGGAAGGACTGGAATGGAGAATCATTAGAATGTCATTTGATATTCTGCATGGATTTCCAAGCAGGTCTGGTTGGAAATACATTTACTACCTACCGATTCGAAGTGGAAAGGATGAAGAGACTGCAAAACAGAGAAATCAAATCCTCGAACTACTATCATGAAAATGCCGAATGTCATCACTACTCGAATTACATCCATCATCACTTCAAGCACCACTAAACGCGTTAACCAACTCGTTCTTCTGGTTCTTAGTAACTGAACAATGTTGATACACTATCGCTAAGTAGATACAATCGGCACATGTCAGACTCGATTTTATTAGAAATTAATGAAAAAATATATAATTTATTTTAAAAACACTAACCAACTCGTTCTTCTGGAACATCTGCGTGAGGGAGTCGTTCTCGACGAGTGAATGGGTCGCCTTGCGGATGGAGAGGAAGTGGTTGTAGCCTGAGAAATGGAAGGTTACATCTGATTCGCAATACTCCATTATTTCTATGTTATATTAAAAGGAATAGAAAAATTTCAAAATAGCCAGCTTGAGTTATGTTTCAGCATATATTAATCATGTATGTGCGCACAATGAAATCGGTATTTGCTCAACGTGTGTTACAATAGTTTATTCTCTGCACATCGAAATTCAAAAAAACTAACTATATAAGACTTCATCACAAGAGTTACAAATATACTCACCCTCCTGCATCTTCGGGAGGATGCGCATCTGTTCCTGGCGAGGGAAGAACGCGTGCTGCAGGGTCTGAAAGTGGAGAATTATTTGATTTTTCAAAGATTTGGTTAATCAACTGCTTCTAACTTTTCGAAAACAAGAATGCTTCATGTGAATCAGCGCGTGCTGCAATCTCTGAAGGGGTACACGAAACTAATTTTTAAATTAATTTTTGAGTTTAAACTCTTCCCTAACGGATTCACCAAGATATGATATCAATGTCGGCAAATAACACAACAATTACTGATTATGCCGGCTAATCCACTTCTCCTTTTAGGCCATAGCGACACTTCTAGATCCAATATTTCCAATCCATGATCCGCGTAAGGAAGCCCAAAGTGTTACAAATCACTAACAATTCCGGCCACTCCACTAACAGGCGAGTACTCCTTGTAGAATCCCTCACTGGACGAGGGTCGCGTCGGGTCGATGTGCTTCCTCACGATCACAGAGGTCGCATGGCCGCCAGGGGATTGCTGAAATATTTAATTTTACAAATGGTTTTTATCGTTTTAATTGACACTACCCTATGAATCTTCGCAGAAAATAGTGAACGTGTTGAATGAGTAGCAAGAATAAGAGGAGAATGGCATCTCTTAGATCGTCTTTGATAGTCTCTTTGTATGTGAGGTGGGATCAAAAATACAGAAGAATTAAATCTCATCCATTTCAAGGAACATGAATGTGTTTCACTTTTACTATAGAAGGAATGAGCGAGTTCGAGGCACAATATTTCGCCAAAATCAATGATAAAAAAATTAAATAATCTAAAAAAATGACCTTATTGCCGTCCCGTCGCTTGCCGATGCCGTCGCGCGACATTTGCACTGCTGCAAATGATTTATTTATTGATTAATATCTCTTTATTTTAATCTTTTTTTTATTCATCAAGGTCCTTCTAATCACTCCCCTATACCTTCTCCAGATGGAATCATGATCACGGCCACAAATTGGACTTCGGACCCAGTGAGTGGGCTCTTTCAAATCATCAGACTGAGGGGGCGCATAAACTCTATGTAGCATTGTCATGATGAATAATGCGTCAGTCCTATTCTGGAGCACAAACTCTAGAAACCACCCCACCCACATTTGCACCCGATGACAAAAAATCCACTTGGACTTTAATCTCTTATCGTTTCTGTTATATTATCACATTTTGTATATTTCAATTTTTAAACCATTCCGAGTGTAAAGAGCCCAATCTCAACTAATAACTACTACAGTTACAATAAGGGAAAAAATGTAATCCCAACTATTTGGAGATAAGGAAAAATAATGTGCTCACCTCCAGCCTGCATGCCCACATTCATGCACTTGGTGAAGCGGCACGAGCGGCACATATTGCGGGCGGCTGCAAAGGAAATGTTTTAATTATTAATGATTAATTTAATTAAACCTATTGTTTATTTTTAATTTCGATTAGAATAATTTGTCAACAAAATCTTGGATATTGCAAGAATCTGTGAAGTCCCTCGTCACTTTCACTATACACAGATCTGCATCAAAATTGAGGCTTCAACATCCCCCTAATACTCTAGTGAAAGCAACACAATCAAGGAAAGTGCGGACTCTTCTCAACTGTGACGCAGGAAAATTTGGTTAAATACCTCATCCTCATTTTACTTCATCCAAACCAAAGACCAAAGATCAAATCTCGAACTGACACTTCTCTATCGGGCATCTCCCATCACTCCTGCACGTGTACTCCAACTTGAGCGAGACAGTGCGACGGAAGAACGCCGCGCACGCTCTGCGAATTGATTAGATGTATTAATTAGTTTAGTAAATATTCAAATTAATTAGTTAATCAAGTTGTATTAGTGTTTTCCAACGGTGATGGGAGCAACATTAACCCTGTCTCCACCCGATCCTTATGGATACTGAGTGAAACTCAACTCATCCCTGCTCAAATCGTCATTTACTTGAACCACATGGTCTAAAACTGAACTTCCAGTGCGATTTTACCATCTTTTCTGCAACGGGCTACTGTTCATTGGAACCGCATATTTTCAGCCCATCAAGTAGCCCTAGAAGTACAAAGGACAACCCAATCCGCTCATATGGTCCGTTGGTCAATCTCCCTCTCTTTCTCTCTCACTTTCTACCTTCCCTCGTCCCAGCATCTCGTGATCTCTGGTCAGTACTTCCTACTGTGGGAATAGAAGCAAGGAAGGATAAAAGACCACTTCACAAAAACCCTTATCCGCTGTTGCGAAATTAGAAAAATTCTATCTCCCTCTATTCCTCCATATTACGATCTCTAATCAACACTTTCAACTATATTAAAGCACGAGTCACTCTCCTGCTACCTCACCGGTCAGAGCAACTAGAGATCGCGCAAGATTGAGAGGCTTCGCACTCGATTTCCCTCTATGGGAGCGCAGTTACGGGTGCAAGCAAGAGATCGAGGGGATTCAGAGAGCGCAGAGAGGCTCGACAGGTGCTAGAGATCAGGTGAAAACGAGAGACCGCTAGTCTAATCACGTTGCGATACAACGGGATAACTAGAGCGCTCGCTCATTTCGCCATTTCTGTTGTTGACCAACCGCGGTTCTGATGCAATTTTCTAGTTGCACAGGTGAACAAAACTAGATATTAATTAAAAGTTAAATTAAATGTTTAAAAAATAAATAAAAAACCTGCAAGTGTAGACGGAGAAGTGCAGGCCGTCGCTGAGGTCCTTAATTAGCATAATTAATTAAACAATTAAATTACCATTTTACGGATCATTCGTAATCCCTACTTAATACAAAATTACAAGTTAGCAGTCTTTAAACATCCCCAAAACGTAGTCAACTACAGATAGAAAGACAATGTGAAGGACAAACGACATAGAGGACTAGGCCAAGTCTAATAAAGTAATAACCATACCTGGCAGACTTCGCAGATGGCCGTCTGGCCGTCGGGCGGCGACGTCGTCGACGATTCCACGATCAGATGGTCCATCGGGACTGCAAAATATTGATTTTAGCCATGAAAATGTGTTTAAAATAGGTTAAAACGACCATAAATCCGCTGTTTTGCCCATAAAAACGCGTAGATGAATCGAAAAGACGCTAAAGTTGTTAAAACCCGCTCTAAAAAGCCAATCAACGCGCGCAACTCGCTCATATCTAATCAATACGGGCGCAATCGCACCCAAAAAAAGACGATTTTGAGGTGAAAACAAGCCAAAATTCTTGATATTACGACGACACTACAGTTCGAGCCAGTAAAAACGTCAGAAACACCAGACTTTGCGCAACAAAGTGGCAAGCGGCGGGGGGATAGTGTATGAGCGTATGGGTGGGGTGAATTGTGTGACTGGCTACAAACTAGAGCGAGTGGAGAAAGAGGAGAAGGGGAGCGGGAAAGGAGCGAGGGAGTGTGGGGAGGGCAGAGAGTGGGGAGGGGAGGGGCAGCCGAGAGGATGACTATAGAGTAGAGACTACAACTGGCCACGTAAACACAAAGTGCGCAGGCACGGGGAAGTGACCTACTCTGTGGATGGGAGCAGAGGGAAGCTTACGGTACTGTGGTTACTGTGGAACGCTTAGATGAAGAGAGTCACGGTAGTGTGACAGATATCGACTAAATGCGGTGCGAGAAAGCAAGATAGGACAAGATGAAATAGAGAATCTGAGAAGACTAGAAAAAACCTTGCACATTTTTTCACAGAGGGACTAGAAGTGCGCAAGAGCAACAGAGAAATACAACAAAGTGCCTCAACTGTGCTAATTTAAGTGGGGAACAAAGAACTCCTGCAAATTCAAAAGCACTCCCAGGCTTAACTACAACAAACTTCCCGATTGGTCGAGTACACTCAACAAGACATTTATCAAAAACCTAGAGATTTGCAGCAATAACGGATTATACGAATCAAAATATTAGAAAATAATTTTAACAACAACAAAAACTGAGCAAAAAAGTGAATCTACCGTAATCACTAAAACTATTTTGTCGATACTACCGTAATTTCTCGAAATCCGCCCTAGAATTTCCGTACTTCTTCTGATCGATCCTACCTTCAAAAATTCTCCAGTCGGAATATTTTTATTATTTTCTTTATTGTAAACCATACCATAAAAGACATGAAATCGCGCAAAAACTTAGGTGAAAATGCGTGGAGAGGAACTTCAAAGGTATCATTCGTGAGACTCAAGGTGTGCTGGTACGAAGGCAACTCATCACTAATGATTCCAGATCTCCAGTCTCCCTGAACTCGCCCCACTCCTGCCTGTCCTCTAGTCTCGAGCTTCTGGCGCGAAGAATATTTCCGCGTTCGCTCAAAAACAAGCGTGATAAGCGTCTACAGCACTTTACAAGCGGAACTCAGACAATTTCCCCTGTCGAGATCATACCACTACTCCGAGTGCATGAAAATAGTGTTAATCCAAAGCCTCAAGCTATACGTTCGAAAACAGGCTTACTGTAGTGAAAATAATACCTGAAATAACTCCGACTTGGAAGAAGTGCAGAAGCATACTTCACGGAAGACCAACAACGTGCTCGACGGCTCTATAAATGGGCGGTCCGCAATGATTACAAAGGCGAAGAATGTGAGATAAGTCACGTAGACAGGCTGATTGATCACGGTTCTCACCGTTCGATCAGAGAAAAGTCACGTAGACTAAGAAAAGGAAGTGCGTGATCACTCGATGAGCAGAGAACAGTCGGAGCACAGGGAAATGATTGAGCAACGATGGTACTCGATCATATAAGTTTCGCATATTCCAAACAATTTTAGACTCGTTCTACAGAGCACACAGTTTTAAAACACAAGAACATTTACCGAGAGACAGCCTAAAAGATTCAATAAAATCTCTCCTATATCGCGCTTCTCCACAGGTCAGCTGGCAGGTTTGCTAGCCTAGCTACAGCTCTGGCACTATGTAGAGAGCATAAGCGTCGAGGGGGGGGGGGTTCCTTCGCATGTGATCTCTTCAGTTACAGCACTGCTCGTGTATCCTTCTGTTCCCTCCTGCTCTAATGATGCAATACCGGTGGATGGTTGCGGGATAATATCTACTAGTTCTATCTATCTATACCATGGTATACTATAGCATCTAGGCGGTCGAAAAGCGCAAGATATTTTCGAATTCTCAAACCTCAAATGTGAGATTCAAGTACTCAATTGACTACGTTGCATGCAGCGCTTCATTGCTATAAGGCGCACACCAGGATGTTAAAGGGGGACAGGCACGAAGCGAGAGAGAGTCATCTTAGCCAGAGGGTATATTGGGCGCGCTCTCTCCATTTCGCACACTCTCTCGCTCGTTGCCTGCACCGCAGGGTCATTTGGCACACAGCCAATTGATCATAACTCGGTTTGAACTCAAAGTGATAGTCTGGGAGTTTCGAAAGTGTGATCGGGTAACGACGACCCATCATCTCACGTCGAGAGCACTGTTAGCCAGATATTCGTGCCTATCCCCCTTTAAAAGAAATAGGTTCAGAGACCATGGAAAAGTGTAAATGAAAGAAAAAATAGTGTGCAAAGTGTGCCCTTCTGTTCCCCCACCTGACTGATGATGCAATGTTTGCGTGCAATTGCGCGTTTGTCAGCCTGTGGTCGGTGGTTGTTCTCTTCAGTGCTCTGGAGGAGATGATGGGAGGTCGGATGCCTCTGCTCTCATTCGTTCGTTCGCTTAAACCTTTTCAAAGTGATGAATAACTATGAATAGATGATGTGATGCTACGTTCCTTTCTTGCGCGATAAAAGTGATGCTTCATCCTATGTCGCTGCTTTCTTCTCACGATGGTTGACTGGATAGGAGTGTACAGTATGTGGTGCCTGTTAATGGGAGTGCCGACACAGGAAGAGTTGAAGTGCTGGATTGTTCGTTTTTTTTCCAACAATATTCGAAAATAACCCAACTTCAGAGGCAAATCTTCATCTTTTCGATTGCTGTTCTGTCAATAAACCTTGCAAATTTCATCCTTCAATACATTGGATCCTCTTCAGCAGGAATTAGAGTCACACAATTTTTTGAAAAAATATTTTAAAACTAAATTCAGGTCGAAACGTTTCTACTTTTACTGATTGCTTGCATTTCTTTCGGAGGATATTACTATTGGTATCGAAGGATGGTGAAAGACATGATTGGCCCGAAAATAGCACTTTCACTGAATGTGAGCTACCAAATTTACATTTTATCGATTGTGGCCCTCTCACCATTTCAGGCCCTCTCACTTACTCTTTTGTTCGTTATCGCGATTCATGGTGGAATCGCACTCAGTGAGTGTTCGCATTTGTGATCTGATCGATGCTTGATTTTCAGAATCCTTGAGGCCAGAAGGTGAGGTCACTGGACCAAATCCCCCTTATTCAAGCCTTTCCACAATTCAGACAGTTCATTCGCTCCAGTTATCTTGCTTACTCTAACAGTTCTTGAGTTCGGTAGGCCAAGTTCGGTTCGATGGGTCAAGGAACGAATCAGAACAATAAAAAATACCAGGAGTGCGCTGCTACTTCATGAAACTGTTCTGGAAGTTCTATGAAGGATTGAAGAGGGCGTAACTGATACAAGGAGACTCGAATGAGTCGCCCATTTTCGCGCCGCAATGTTTCCGTTCTAAATATTCAACTGATTGAACATTATAAATAATTATTATCGTGTATAACAGAATCGGTTCCTTTTTGGCCTCCTCGTTGGCGATAAGTCCCTCTGATGCACGGCGTTTTAGCGCAAAAAAAGAATATGAAAATTCCAAGACCATACGCTAAAAAGTGGTTGGCGATTTGCCAGGCGGGTAAAAATATACGGTAATCTCTCTTTCTCTGATGCTCTTTTTTCTCGCCCACCCCCATGACGTGATGATGCTATTTCCACCGTCGTTAGAATGACGATTCATTCGTGATTTGGAACAAAAGAACGCATTAGTCACCCCATCTTTAAAGCTATCTGCTTCTCCTATTTCGTTCGCTTCTCTGCTATGGAACGATTGTACAACACGGCGTGCCATTTACTGGGATTTCCTACTGTCGAACTGGAGGATTGGACCGTTGGTTACCTTTCAAACCATTTTCACATACAGGTGGTTACAGAAAAAGATCTTCACTTTCTCCATTTGCATTTCTCTATTCAACGCGGTGAATTTCCTCGTGCAGTGCGCCGGCGATTCGACTGGAGGAATCAGGGTTTGCAAACATGAAATATTTTCGAAATTATTTAAAACTCCAGCTCGAAGTCTTCTTCCTTCTGCAACTCGGCCTTCTATCTTTCTGCAGTTATTTCATCTGGCTAACGGACAATCGTGAGAGTGGTGGTGCAACAACGGCTGTAGTGATGAATGTGAGGTTCTTTTCTTTTTCTTTCAGCAGTTTCAAAGTATTTCCGTGCTACCAACCATTGTCCGTAAAATTCAATATGGGTGAGACATTCGGAGGAAAAAAATGGCATTGTCTCAGAACTAAAATCATTCCAGTCAATGTCACTCGCTCTCCTATTCCTGATTGCTATTCATGGAGGCGCGGCTCTCAGTTAGTTTTACGTGCATTTTATTGATTGATCTTTGATCTTTTAGAGATGTCGCCTGAGGAAGGTATGGCCACTCCACAATTGAGAAAGTAAATCTGGGTTACTATTTTGTTTAGATAACCCAGTCGCACTACCTGTCTTGATTGCTTGCACAGTGATTGAGTTTGGTATGTCAATAATAATTCGCGAATCTAGAATCTGAGAAGTTGCAGGAGTTCGTTGTTATTTCATGAAGAACCTCATGGACGCCTACAAAATTCTGAAACTAGAAGAATTGGAATAGTTGTTATCATCGATATTATTTTCAAATCATGACAATCTCTCAAACTTTTCAACATTGAATATCTCTCGACAATAATTGCTCTCGACATTAACGAAAAACAGTCGATTGTGTACAGCTGTCAAGCTCTCAACCACGATGTATCTCCCTTCGTTCACAAGTTTCTCAGCGAAGCTCATAAACGTGCCCTTATCGTCAGGCTTCGACAAGTGAGTCTGAAAAGGGAAGTTTCGACGTGAACATTAGGCAAAGAATAAACCTCGATGTTGATTTGACACACAACTATAAGATTCTTATCGAAATCTCCTTTTCTATGAAACATTTTGAATATG
Source organism: Pristionchus maxplancki (assembly GCA_900490775.1). NCBI lineage: Eukaryota > Metazoa > Nematoda > Chromadorea > Rhabditida > Neodiplogasteridae > Pristionchus > Pristionchus maxplancki. The sequence goes on along the minus strand of LS553884.1, from coordinate 118,179 downwards.
CCGAATTCTGCGCCTTCTAAAATAAACGAAAACAATTAAAATTCATTATAATATTTCTTGGCGTTTGATCTGACTCTCTCGAGTTCCCAAAATCGCTACTCTGATTGGCGAGAGAGCGTTGCGAAATGAGAGAGTCAGACCATGTAGGAAGTTGATTACCCGCGTCAAACCAGAGATGGTCAATGTATCGTTGCTTGACGAGATATTTGATGAAAACAATAATGTCGAGGTGAAAGAACGACTTGTTGATGTATTTGCCTGAAAATTACCATAACGGCAGGAAAAGTCATCTAAACGAACCAGCAATAAGCACACTCGCAGTAGACTTTTTCGTTTCGTTTCCGATTGCAAATGGGAAAAACAGTCCAAATTTGGAGTACAAGTCCTCGTTGAACTTGAAGCAACAAAAATAGGTGGTTCGGTACCCGAGGCGAACCTCAGTAATGGGGTCAGCACCATAAAACCACGTTCTGGGCTGTTTCTCAAGAAATTTCTCCTCAGCAACCGTGTCCTTTCCTACTCCGATTGTCCTTTCCTAATCCGAATTCTGCGCCCTCTGAATTAAATACCTACGCCTGATTACGTTTCTCTCCAATTCCAACGCTCTCTCGCTTCTCGACGAGAGAGCATCGCAAAATGAGAGTCAGACCAGGTAAATGATTACCCGCGTCAAACCAGAGATGGTCAATGTATCTTTGCTTGACGAGATACTTTAGGAACACAATAATATCGAGGTGAAAGAACGATTTGTTGATGTATTCGCCTAAAAATTACCATAACGGATGGAAAAGTAATCTAAACGAACCATCAATAAGCACACTCGCAGTAGACTTTTTCGTTTCGTTTCCGATTGCAAAAGGGTAAAACTGTCCGAACTTGGAGTACAAATCATCGTTGAACTTGGAACAACAGATTTTATTGGTTCGGAGCCCGAAACCAACCTCAGTAATGGGGTCAGCACCATAAAACATCGTGCGGGGCTGCCTATCAAGGAATTTCTCCTCAGCAACCGTGTCCTTACCCACTGCGATTGTGATTAATACTGACTGGAGGAAATTTTTGATCAAAAACTTAAAACTGAAGCTAACTTCTCGATTTGAGTCGGTCAAATATGCATATTTTGTCTCGTCCTGGTTAGTGAATGCTTGGGGTTTAGTCATTGATGATTTGTTTGAACACAGTCCAACCGCTTGTGAGAAGGTGTCCCATTCCTCGAGTTGTTTTTTTCAAAAACATATTATTGCAATTAATATTACCTTTGACGAATATTTGTTCAAGTGTACGTTCATGCATTCTTTCCATTCAGCATGTGAAGCTCGCACATTACTGGATGAATAAATACGCTGAAAATTAGAGTTTGAAAATTATGATTACCCATAAATAGAGACCGCAAGCTCCGCCCACTTGGTGTGGAGAGAGAATCGAGGAAAACCTGCGCAGAGGGCGGGCAAATCGAGTACTACTTCGATTCGAACGACCAAGGGCTTGTTGTGTAGCTATTGCCATCCTTTATTAGCAACCCGATGCGGAGCTTGATCGGTCCACTTTGAGTAGGTCAAAAACGACCATAAAGATCCAAGAACAGGTGTTTGGGGCACTTCTAGTGCTCGCACCCAGCTCCGCAAAGAATACGTGACTAATTAGAATATTTCAGGAATTTTAGAAAAGAAATTAGAATTTTAGCTATTTTCACCGATTTGCCCTTGAAGCGCGGGGAGAGGGGGGCACAGCAAGTCAGAGGGGGAAAAAAGGTTCATTTGCGTGGCGGAGACATTTTCGACTCTAATCCGCCCTCTCACTGTGACGGTTCTCGAGTCACCGAGTCGGTTGGTAGAGAATGGTCCGAATTTCTATCATTCTCCGTCTCATTTTTCATTCGGGTGGTCGGTGTCTCTTCGAATTGCACACTCTCTCATATCACCCAAGTCAAGTGAAACATATTTCGATCCACTGACGGACACCTCGAATAGAAAAATGTTTCAATCATTTGCGGAACATATCCGAAATCATTTAATTTTGCCGTAAAACAGAGGTTGCGCCAACTGCAAAGCTAACTCCTCCTCGGAGAGTTGAGCTAAAAATATGCAACCGGAACAGATCCTTGGCCAAACCCTTTGCCCACAAATGATCCGCGTCCGAATTTTAAATTTCGATCTCATTCAGTAGCTAGATAGCCAAATGCTTCAAAAACTGACCAAAAAGAGCAAAATACTGCAGTTTTGCCTACTCTCGAGCTATCTCCTCCTCGGAGAGTAAAGATAGAGACTTGCAACCAGTGCAGATCGCTGGGTAAATCCTTTGTGCACAAATGATCCGCGGCCGAATTTCAAATTTCGATCTCATTCAGTAGCTACTTGCACAAAACATCGAAAAACCTTGCCAAAACCCTCATTTCACACCGCTTTTCTCTCTCGCTCGGCGCGGAATGACTCGGCGGAGCGCCGCCACGCAAATGAGGTTTTTCCCCTCTCTGACTTGCTGTGGGGGGCGAGAGGGCGGGGGGAGGGAGAGAGACACACGCTAGGGAGACTCCGCCCCCCTTTTCCCTCTCACCCGATCTCTTACTCTCGCCCGGTGTGCCTTGCGCGCGTGGTTTTCAGAGCATAACTTTTGCTAGAGATGAGATATCGACAAACGGTAAAAAACACAATGTTATTCGAACCCATACCAACACACTGAACACATGAATAGCCCATTTCACTCAATTCGGCAGATCACCTTGCGGTCTCTACCCATAAATATACCTTACCTTGTTGTAGTAGCACTGACATATTGTAAGCAGAAAGATGATAGCAGCAAACGATAGGAGAAAGGGTTTATTAGCAAGGTAAGGAGCGATCCTCATTCTGAAGAAGTGTCCAAATGTGACTAGAGTTGACAATTCAAGGAACTTGAACAAAGAATGAGAGTGAGTAATCGTGAGAAAGGCTGCTCCTAGGGTAGGCGGATGTGAAATGTCGCCTTACGAAAAAACGGCTCTTTAAGGTAGGGGCCGCAAGATCGATCGCAGATATTATCGGATTTTGTCCAAACTCTAGCCCAACTCTATTGTTCACAATGAATAACGCCTATCTCGCCTGACTGCGAATAAAGGATTTCTCTCACAATCAGGCGCCCATAGGCGCCCGACCTATCATTCTGCCTCTCCACTTTCGATTCACTGGTCGGTTCAGTCGAAAATGATCGAAGATGATCAGAGTTTTCGTAGATTTTCAAATATGTTTCAAAGCTGGTGCATATGAAAAGCCTGCCAGGCGCGAACAAAGGAATTACGCCTGCCAGGCGACCTTAATTTTGACGCCCAACTGGGCATTTCGACCGGTCAGCAAAAGCCTGACTAGGCGGAATGGCCCAACTGGGGGAACCTAGTACGCTATGCACAGTATTCCAAATTGATAGACAACGGGAAGTTAGAAATTGCACCATGGTGTAACACCACACCACGGCTTCTAAAAATCAGAAAGTTTCGTTCTCACCTCACCACCCAGCCAAAGGAATACTGTGTATGGTCTCGACCCGTTCGATATATGAACCTCTATTTTTGTATAGTATTCTCTTGTGATAATCAATTCAGGAATTCCATTAGCGAGAACAACGGCGTGACGTGATTCCTTTCGTTCCAACCCCACACCTTTAGGCTAAAGACTTCAGCCGAAAGAAGGGCTGTCCAAAAAAGGATGATGAAATAGCGTTTATCGTCGATAATATTCAAACTCATGGCTATCTCTTAAACTTCTCAAAATTGAATTTCTCGCGACAATACTTGCTCTCGACATTCACGAAAAACAGCCGGTTGTGAACTGCTGTCAAGCTTTCAACCACGATGTATCTTCCTTCGTTCACAAGTTTCTCGACGAAGCTCATAAAAGTGCCCTTATCGTCAGGCTTCGACAAGTGAGTCTGCAAAATGAAGGTTCAATGTGACAAAGAGGGAATAGGGACCTCGATGTTAATTTGGCACGCAACAATAAGATTCTTATCGAAATCTCCGTTTCTATGAAACATTTTGAATATGCCGAATTCTGCGCCCTCTGAAATGATTTACAGAATTAAATAGTTTTTCACCTCGTTAAAATTGCCACACTAACTCGCTTCTCTAATGGGCGAGAGAGCATCGCGAAATGAGAGTGTCAGACCATGTAGAAAGTTGATTACCCGCGTCGAACCAGAGATGGTCAATGAATCTTTGCTTGACGAGATGCTTTAGGAACACAATAATGTTGAGGTGAAAGAATGACTTGTTGATGTATCTGCCTGAACCTAATTTTTGATAAATAGAAAACATGCTGACACAAACCATCAACAAGAACACTGGCTGTAGATTTCTTCGTTTCGTTACCGATAGCAAACGGGTAAAACTGTCCAAACTTGGAGTACAAGTCATCGTTGAACTTAGAACAACAGATTTTATTTGTTCGGAACCCGAAACCAACCTCAGTAATGGGGTCGGCGCCATAAAACTTCGTTCGCGGCTGATTCTCGCGAAATGTTTCTTCGGCAACCGTGTCCTTACCCACTCCGATAGTGATCAAGATTGACTGGAAGAAACTTTAGATCAAAATTTAAAACTGAAGCTAACTTCTCGATTTGAGTCGGTCATATATGCATATTTTGTCTCGTCCGTGTTAGTGAAGGCTTGGGGTTTAGTTACTGATGATTTGTTCGAACACAGTCCAACCGCTTGTGAGAAGGTGTCCCATTCCTCGAATTGTTATTTTCGAAGACATATTATAGCAATTAATATTACCTTTGACGAATATTTGTTCAAGTGTAGGTTCATGCATTCTCTCCATTCATCATGTGAAGCTCGCACATTACTGGATGAATAAATACGCTGAAAAGTAGAGTTTGAAAAATATGATTATCCATAAATATACCTTACCTTGTTGTAGTAGCACTGACAGATTGTGAACAGGAAGATGATTGCAGCAATAGATAGGAGAACGGATTTATTAGCAAGGTAAGCAGCGACCCTCATTCTGAAAAGTGTAAAAGAAAAACATGAAAAGTGGTTGACAATTCAAAGAACTTGAACAAGGAATATGACTAGTCTTCGCAAGGAGATTCAAGGATCCTTGAATTGTCAACCCTAGATGTGAGTAGAGATGTGAGTAATCGTGAGAAAAGCTGCTCCTATGGTAGGCGGATGTGAATTGCCGCCTTGCGAAAAAAACGACTTTCTAAGGATGTGTTTGGGCAAGAGATTTTGCTGGCCAGCAATCGTTAAATATTGGTATATAAACGTTGAATATAAAATATTGTTGGGGCCAACCAAATATCGCTTCTCGGAGCCAACGGCGTCCTCAAACCTACACTCCAGTCTTCCTTCCTCTAGATCTCGATGACGTCACCTGCATGGAGTCGTATGCGATGGGCTCGACCCTTTATAAACCTCTATTTATTTATAGCGTTCTCTTGAGATAATCAATTCCGGAATTCCATTAGCGATAACATCGGCGTGACGTGATTCCATTCGTTCCATCCCCACCTTTAGGCTAAAGGCTTTAGCCAAAGAAGGGCTGTCAGATAAAGAATAATGAAATAGCGTTTATCATCGATAATATACAAACTCCTCTCTCAAAAAATCTAAAATCTCTTGAACTTCTCAAAATTGAATTTCTCGCGACAATACTTGCTCTCGACATTCACGAAAAACAGCCGATTGTGAACTGCTGTCAAGCTTTCAACCACGATGTATCTCCCTTCGTTCACAAGTTTCTCGACGAAGCTCATAAAAGTGCCCTTGTCGGCAGGCCTGGATAAGTGGGTCTGAATTGGGAATTTTAACGTTAATAATGTGAAAAAGATGAAGTGAACCTCGTTATTGACTTGACACACAACAATAAGATTCTTATCGAAATCCCCGTGTTTATGGAACATGTCGAATATTCCGAATTCTGCCCCTTCTGTAAATATGACTAATAACTAGAGACGCTAATGTTGCTTTGAGGACTGGTATGACTCTCTCAAATGTCCATGCTTTCTCGCCTCATGCTATCTCTAATAGGCGAGAGAGCGTTGCGAATTGAGAGACTCGGACCATGTAGACCATTACCAGCGTCGAACCAGAGATGGTCAATATATCTCTGCTGGACGAGATATTTGAGGAATACAACCATGTTGAGGTGAAAAAACGACTTGTTGATGTATTTGCCTTGAAATAACATTGAAAGGTGGAAAACAAAGCACAAAACATACCATCAACAAGCACACTCGCAGTAGACTTTTTCGTTTCGTTTCCGATTGCAAACGGGTAAAACTGTCCAAACTTGGAGTACAGGTCCTCGTTGAACTTGGAATACTCAAATGGACTAGCTTGGAACCGAAACCAACCTCAGTAATTGGGTCAGCGCCGTAAAACTTCGTTCGCGGCTGATTCTCGCGAAATTTTACTTCGGCAACCGTATCTTTGCCAACTCCGATTGTAATTAAGATTGACTGGAAGGTATTTTTGTTTAAAAAAATAAATAAAGTGAAGCTCACTTCTCGTTTTGGGTCCGTCAAATATGCATATTTGGTCTCGTCCTTGTTAGTGAATGCTTGGGGCTTATGTACGGACGATTTGTTTGAACACAGGGCAACCACTTGTGAGAAGATGTCCCACTCCTGACATTGTTGTGAGAATTTTTCAGATTAAATGACTCACCTTTGCCGAATAATTCTTCAAATGCTGGTTCATGCATTCTCTCCATTTCGGACGCACAATCATGGCCAGATAATTGTACTAAAAGTATAAATTAAATGTCATGCGCATTGCTTACCTCACTGTAGTAGCATTGAAAAGTTGTCAGCAGAATGAGAATAGCACCAATCGAAAGGAGAACCGTTTTATTGGTAAGACAAGGAGCCATCCTCATTCTGAATTGTCCAATGGTCTATCCGAACTCTTAGGAAACGAGGATGCGACTTCAAATGAAAAAAACACGGCTCTGTTCGGACGTGTTGGTCCAACAACTTTTGATCTAAACGAGGCGAGATATCCGAACAGAGCCCCAAGAGCCGCCCTACCGTACGGATCTATTCAAGTCGACTGTCCTCAAGCCAAACCCTACGGACTTCCTCCAATTCGACACGGCCCGTGAATCCTTCACTACTATAATTCGTTGCCAGTCAACGCATACATCCGGACCAAGAGTAGATCATGAACAGTCGAGTTAGTTTCAACCGAATGGTTACAGTAAAGTTGTTTTTCAGTGAGACATGATCTGACTCTCTCCATTTCGCACACTCTCTCGCTTCTCTAACTGGTGAGTGTTCACGTAAAACGGTGAGACGAGAACATTTTTCAACAAACCCCTCCTACAATAAACAATGGTGCAGTGACTTCTCTCAACCAAGCCTCCTCAACTTTACAGTTCGGACCTCCTGCCTCTAATGCCTCTAATGGAGAATTCATAGTCGACAAAAGCTGATGGATCACTCTCTTCATTCTACGTACTCTCTCAGCCGGACGACCGGCGAGACAGTGCGACGAATGAAGAGAGTGATCCATCAAATTTGTCGACAATTAAGGAGGCATAACTCTCGATGGCGTTACCTGCATGGTTTCTGATTGTCACGGACCACAACGGCTAGTGATAAGCTCTATCACCCTTATCTTTCCCTGAATAAGGGCAAAAATCGTTCCCATTCGTCTCTTTTCGTTATCCTTTCCCGTTCTTTTCTCTCACTTTGCGCTGTTATAACAACCTACCATCAATCACAGCATTAATTGGTTCCAGCTCTCATTAGGGATGGCTTGGCAAGCGAAATGACTCTCTTCATTCTGCACGTTCTCTTACCTCTCTGACCGGCGAGATAGTACGCGAAATTAAGAGACGATTTCTTGCGAAGCCATCCCTATTCAAGAACGTCTCTCATCCTTTCTAGTCATCGATAAGTTCAATCGCTGATCACTTCCCATTAAATGAGCGACGCAACCGCGCCCTTGCTGAGGAGAGGTGAGAAAGACTGATATTATTGTACCCATGAACTGACTCTCTCCATTCTGCACGCTCTCTCATCTGCCAAGGGCGGTATTATTGAAGATAGTCTTATAACAACTTGGGCATTTCATTAATTATGCATTAACTCTTAAAATTTTTTGTAAATTCTCAAATAGCCATATCAGTTACTGGTCTCACAGATGTTTCTGTCGACTCCCAAGAGACGCAACCGTCCGATGACAACGCCAGGAATGAACGTAGGCATTTAATAATCTACCAATTTTAATAATTAATAATTCCAGCCGACCCTCCTCTAGACGATCACAAAACTCAATGGCGAGGCTTGGTCATTTGTGGAGTGGTAATTATTTATTTCAATTAATTTATTAATTTATTACATAATTAAGTTAATGTTCCTGACAACGTCGATGGGCCAGGCGCTTGCAGTGGCGGGTTGGCCGTATCTGCGAACGGTAGGTGATTATTAGGGTTGACCGTTCGGATATCGGAATAGCCGAAATTCTAATTCAATTATCTCCTCTATTCCGGAACGAGAGTCGAACAATGGCCTTTCCGAAACTCTGCCGAAACTCCGAAACTATTCCGAAACGAATCATTTTTTCCGTCTCGCTATTTGCGGGAGCGGTGTGAAATGAGAGAGAGCAAAAGAGGGGGAGGAAATTGTTGTAATATGTTTCGAGTATTGATTGATCGCGAATCGTTGTTGGAAGATGGCCTCATATATAATACTTTTGAAACATACTTGTTTCAACCTTTTTCAAAATTTCGTTGGATCCTAGAAGCGAGAAATAATCGCTTCCCAATGACGAAGAGTAGACATCTATTGTTATGAGTATCCGAATATTAGTGTTAATTTGTGATGTACGGTAATAAATCATTTGTTTGATTTTTTACTTGGTTCCTGCACTTCTAAATTACTTCATTCATTCTTGAAACATAGATTTATTCTTTCCACTCTTTTCCCCTCTCTCATTTCACACCGCTCCCGCCATTAGCGAGACGGAAAAATGATTAGTTTCGGAATAGTTTCGGAGTTTCGGCCGAGTTTCGGAATGGCCATTGTTCGACTCTCGTTCCGAAATAGAGGAGATAATTGAATTACAATTTCGGACTTTCGGAACTCCGTTCCGTTTGGTTAACCCTAGTGATTATGTTTTAATCGACGATTACGTCATTCATACGAAATCATTGCAGATCGACCCCGAAGTCTCCGTATCCTTCTTGGGCTACGTACAAGCGTTAACCAGGGTGAATTTTCATTGAGTATTGCAGTTTCGAAAATGTATTTTAGTTTGCAAACGCCATCGGCTGTTGCCTCTTCGCAATACACGCGTACACGACCAAGACGTTCAAGTAATTAATTAAATCAACAAATGCTTTAATTACCAGTAATTAACTTCAGGAAAGCCCTTATCATCGGTCGAGTTATCTCATTGATCGGCTGCGCTTTCTACATTTTGATTGAGGTGAGGGGTGGATCTAGAAGATTAAAGACCAAGTTCTAAAGATCAAAGATCAATATCAGTTCTTCCCTCCTTCGTCTCGTCGCTGGGCGTACATGCTCAAATTCGTACTGCAAGCGGTCGCTGAGGGTTTGGTTGTTTGTTTTTATTGAACAAAAAACAACAAAAACAACAACAACAATAACAAAAACACTCAGGCTCACTAATCGTCGTTCGCTCCTACGTGCCGCGCATGAGCAGAGATGAAGATCGGTGAGAATTGAGCTACTGGACAATATGTTTCATCCGTAAGACAACAATAACAACAATCAAAACAACATAACAATAACAAGAAACAACGAAAAATGGTAAGGTCCGTGCAATTTCAGACCGAGAGCCTACTCGATAGTCAACGGCGCAAACATGCTCGCCGTCGTTTCCGGACCGCGTTTGTTTTTGTTTTTGTTGTTGTTTATAATTAAACAATAACATCTATAATATAGAATCTCTGATTCACAGTGGTGCAACTTATCTGCAACTACGCGTTTTCTCCGGAGAGCTTCCTCATGCTTGGCACGTCCATCAAGTGAGTTTTTTCAGCCTTTATTTTTCAGTTCAATAACAATAACAACAAAATAACAACACATAACAGATTCAACATGTACACTGTCCCAATCTGGATATCGCTGGCTCTGAACTGTGTCACTCTCTACATCTCTATCTTTCACTTCCAAGAACCGGAACTGGAGGAGACGGAGGGAGACGCGCAGAGTGAGAATAATAACAACAACAACAAAATAATAATAACAATAACAACAAAATACAATCAACATTTGCAGTGCCACTCGGCGAAGCGATGGGCAAGGCGTGGCATCAGGTTAGCAATAACAATAACAACAACAAAAATATTACAAAAACACTTCCAGATCAAGCAACTGGACAAACTCCTGCTCGGTCTTTGCTTCATTGAAAAAAGTTGTGTGAGCTGCGGATTCGTTGTGATGTACACGTCAGTATATTTTGATTTATTTGATCCCAGTTCAATAACAATAGTACCACAATAACGTAAACAACAACAACAACAACAACAACAATTCCGTCGTCAATTTCCAGTATGATGTCTCCTTACGTCACGGAAGCCTTCAACCTCAGCGAAGATAAAGCCCTGCACCTTCTATCGAGTTGGTTTTGTTATTTTTGTTGATATTGTTTTTTTGTTTTTAGCTTCAAAACAAGCCTTTCCAGTCGGTCAATCAGCCGCTGGATGCATCTCATTACTCACAGTCGCGCTCTTCGTGTTCTCGCCGCTTGCAAGAATGTGAGGCATTTATTTCGTCCGATTGTGTAAAAAAACAAAAAAAAACAAAAAAAAGTAACCAACAGCAGGATACTTGCACATCTGCAATGTTGATAATGCAATGAAGGTTCTTAAAAATATTCTATAAAAGCTGAAAGTACGATCAATCAATTTCAATTTCAGAGCCAAAGCTCGCTACCTCTTCCCCTTCGCACTTCTCTGCTACTCACTGATGTATCTCATCTCCTTCCCTATTCCAGGCATCACAGAAGACATTCCCTTGAGGAACAATGGTCAGAGATCACAGATTAAAGATCAAAGATCAAATGTCTTTCAGTAACGGCCCCGTTCGGTTGCGACGCAGCTCGGTACAGTTGGTGTATCGATGGATTCAAGATTGTGAGTTATTATGCTCACTTGTCCAACTTGTTATGGACAAAGTGGGCTTTGTGGTGATACGGTGTGATTAAAGACCAAAGATTAAATAATAATATATTTAATTAATAGTCAAGTAATCACAAGAAACGACAAAAGGTGGGGATGACGAAATGGCGCTTGGTCGAGTGGTTTCGACGTGGGAATGGGGAGGAAAGAAATGGATAGGAAACACCAACCGGAGATGATGGGGTAGTGGCCTTGCCTAACACTTCTGTTCCTCGTGGTGGGAAGGATGATGGGAAGGACGATGGGAATGGCGATGTCAAGGATGAGGTGGAGGTCGTGGCCTTGCCTAA
>LS553884.1:69342-83086 GCA_900490775.1 Pristionchus maxplancki | reverse complement strand
GCACGATTTAAGCGAAATAAAATGAAACAGCGCGGAACAAGCGAGTACGAATGCGAACATGCGAGTTTCGAAGTTTCACGGACCGAAACAAGAGCAAACCTCCACCACGGCGAGTGTTCTGGTTAACACGTGGCAGAGGCTTGAAATTACATCGACAAATATAAAATTAACGGTAGAAAAGTGCAGAAAAAAGACTAAATCTCTTGCCATCTCTCGGCTCTTGCCATTCAAGGCACAACATCACAAAATATCGAAAAACTACCGTAACTTTCTGCCGTTCCGCCACTTTCCGATGCCTATCTTGTCCGTTGGTTATTTCTCGTTTCGGGCACACCATTTTGCAACGGCTTTGATTCTCACAGTACCTTGGGCGACTTGGTATACTGGAATCCGTATCCCTTGCTCTCCTCGTACCCGTTGATGATGTCCATTTCGTGCTCCAGGACAGGTTTGGAGAGCTGTAGAGATCACAGATCAATCACTGCTTCATCAAGAAAAGGATCCGATTTCACGTATTCGAAGACTCTAGTTTGTAATAGTGCAACATGGATACTCGCAAAAAAGTCACTAACCATCCCCAGCGTTTTCTCGTTCAGAAAGCTCCCTGACGCGACGATCGACAGTGCATGAGAGAGCGCCTCCGCATTCGCAATCCCGAGATTGGAAGGCATCGAGAGGAGACGATTGGAGAGACGGTTGTACTGAAAATAATCGACTTGCAAGTTATGAACATTTTCGAAATTCAGAATGTTCTAGAATCAGGGCAGTTTCATGTTTGATGGGTCATTAATTTTTTTTAGATTGGAGGGCATCGAGAGAGTGCACTTGTACTGGAAAGAAGGGATGTTGTAAATAAATCATAATTTCATGCAGGTCCCATCGCGATCACTATCGTACTCAGTACGCAGCCCTGATCAAGAACTTGTGAAACTCAATTGAAACATTACAGATCGCACGCTGCAAACGACGCTAGTCAAAACTTGCATTGTGCCCATGAATATGATATTCGTCGCACAGATACAGATCCACAATCACATCCTCCGCAGTGAGGGCGACGTATACTAGATAGATAAACTATTGCACGCTATGTAAATTTCGACAGGCGACCTTTGCCACTCCTCACACCACTCACATCCTCCGCTGTCGGAGTTATCCACGAGAAGACCTCATTCAGTCGATCGTTGTACGTGTTATTGCCGAGGTTGTAGAGCCGCAGCGACTCGGGATTACGCAGCTCCTGAACAGTCTTGGTCCCACCACGAACTCTACCGTAATCTACAGTACCTCGCGCTCGATGTCGTATCGATCCGGTCCGCTCAGCGTGGCCACACGCGCATTGTCGCTCTCCTCCCGCAACCCCATCGACACGTCTACGATTCCTGCCGTGGTGTGGAAATTAGGAAAAATCACCCGTCACGATTTGCATTGCGTGCATGCATTTAGCAATCGTCGCCCTCACCATGCGGCCGCAGCAGGTCATCGTCGAGAATCTCCCAGACGCCTCGACCTTTGTCGTCGATTCGTCGCACGATCTGGTCGATCAGAAGGCCGATGGTGAGAGCGTGATAGCCGGACGCACTTCCCGGCTCCCAGACCGGCTTTGAGTCCTGCGAAGGCATTAGTGAACGTCGCCAGTCAAAATTTGCATTGCGTGCGTGAATTTAGTATTTGTCGCCCTCGTGATCTTTTATCTCTGACTCCCCACCTCAAAGTACTTGGCGAGCACTTCCGGCCGCTGCACATCATCTGGCGTCAGTGGTCGAGGACCGTAAGGGACGCCGGCCTGCGAATTGTGCGATTGGTAAAAGACAGACATGACAGTCCTGTCGAATTTCGCACCGCGTGGGCGCCATTAGCAAACATCGTTTTCCTTATGTCAGTTCTGTCAAATTTTCCATTGCGTGTATGATTAGTAATCGTCGCTCACACTATGCAGGGCGACGTCTCCGATCGTCGTCCTCTCTTTCCCATGCTGCCCGTACTCCGGCCACACGTCGACCACGAGGGAGGAGTAGGAGAGGGAGGAGGATTGGAGGACGTGTGCGAGGGCCAGGGCGGAGAGGCACTGGAGATAAAGAAATAAATTATTGTCTGACTCTCTCATTTTCGCACGCTTTCTCGACTGTCTGACTGGTGAAAGAAGTATAGAGTAAGACAATTGTTCAAAACTGATTGATTTGTGTTGCGTTATCTCAATAGATTTGTATTTGAGTTGTGTAACACGCGGTTTTCAAAGCGCAATGAATAGCATTAATTTCAGTCGCTTCTAGATCCGTTTTGTGGAAAAAAGCATAAATATTCCGTACACCCATAATGTTCATTAAAATTGTGGAGATGTTTTATGTCAAAAAACGGTATTTAGCATACGGTAGATCATCGAATATCGTACCTTATCTAGTAGTGCTGCTCACAAGTCAATTTGTCAGTCAATTTTTGCATTATGTGTGCATTTAGTAAACGTCGCTCGTGGTGTGGTTACCGTACCTTGGTCGTGCTGAACATCACCGTCATCGTTTGTGCGTCCCACGGCGTTCCGGAGAGCATCTGGAATCGATTTTTTTACATTTCGCACTTTTACTCCTCGCTGAGAGTGAGTTCAGAACCAATCATTTCCAATATGTTTCAGAGAATCTATCAAACCGAGGTGAATGGGAAGCCCTCGGTTTTGACGAGACTGATTTATGAAAAACTAAAAATAAACAAAAAAAATATATTTAAAAAATACTAACCTTGACTTGATCCACCGCCTTCTCAGGCACTCGTTGCTCTTTGATCGCCGCGTAGCCGCCCCACACGTGCACTGCTGGCTTGCCCTGAATTTAATAAACTTGGTCCCATAATACCCAGAATCATAGACCGAGAATCATCTTCCAGCTTTCCCTGAAGAACTTGAACATTTTTCAATATCTGTACAATTTCAATGGATATTCAAAATTTCAGAGCGTTTTATACGCGACAAAAATCGACAAAAAAGTGTATAATCGATGAAAAGAAATTAATCCAACCTTGTAGTAAACAGCAAAGGCAGCTCCAGCCCGTTCAAGACCCGCATCGAGATTTGACCTGAGAAACAACGATAATGAGCAATTCCATCCAAACAAAAAAGAGTAATGTTCCTGGTCTAGTGTTGATTCAGAGTAGTTATTGTCAACTGTGCTGATCAACATCAGAAAAATTCTACTAATTCAAATCTTCAGGCTGATTCGAATGAAGGTGGAGGCAATTTTTGGATTATCGGTGATGAAATTAGTGAATTCCGTGAATCCGTGAGCGTTTGATTTCTCGATTCACAGAAAGAACTCACATCATCATCTATTCTGAGTAAAAGATGAAAATCCAGTTACGTTTCATCAACGAAAGAAGTATCAGAAATCATGCAATAAAACGATCGCGTTTCGATTCTTCGGAGTAGTGGTAAAACCTAATTCATTGCAAGCATCCGAGGGCAAAAATCCAACCTGAACACCTCGACGACCTTCTCGAATCGCTTGTCGTGCACGACGGCGCCCATCGGCGTCGGCGCATCCGACGACTCGTCGACGATCAGGTCCGATGACGTCATCTGGAATTAATCTTTGATATTTGATCTCTGGATTCAGAGAAGTCAGATGACGTCATCTTCAATGATTATCAAAGAGATCGGGTGAGTTTCAGGCAGTTGTGAAAGGAAAAAGCGCGTCCAGAAAAATCTCCATGCTACGCAATTAAAGTGTTGAAGCCGCGCACAAATCACGCAAAAATCGATACCATGATCGCTATCAGGGCTGCAAGGAGGAGGGCTGAGAGAATGAAGAGAGTGATGAGGAAGCCCAAGGCGATGCGACCTCGCGAGATCATCGGGTCCCGGCGGGAAGACTACCGTATCCTTGCAGATACAGTATTCAGGTACCGTAATCCGGCTCACAACGCAGGTACTGGCAGGTGCTGGTTGATCCTTAGAGAGATGACTACCGTACTATTCGCAGGTATTCTCAGGTACCGTAATGTAGATAGGTACCGTATCCACACTCTTGGGCACAGACGGGTTCCGGGAGCAGAGACGGGGCAGGGTCTACCCCATATCCGAGCGTCGATGATTCGAGAAGGCCGACTTCCGGTAGTGGAAGGAGGGTGTAAGAAGGAGGAGGAGTGAAGAAAAGGAGAAGGAGAAGAAGGGAAGGGTGGCAATGACATAAGTCGCACAGCCTTCTTCGAAATGTAAAAAGCGCTCGTCGAAACGGCTACCGAAGGGCCTCCTCGTTCCCAGTCTATCCCTTCAGTCAGACAACGTTAGAGAGCACGTGGAATCGAGAGAGACGACCATTGAGAAGGCTCGATGAAGTCATGAATGCGAAATGAGCGCAAAAGAAGAAGAAGAAGAAGGTAAAATTTACGATTTGCCATGTGCGAAATGACAGGAATGTCCAAGGAAGAGGGGCTTCGGGAGCCCATTTAATCGCTTTCCGCTCGATTCATAAGTGGGCTGTCGTAGGGATTCTGGATTGTCCAAGGAAGAACATGAAAGCTCTCTCTGTTCTGCTCGTTCTCTCAACCGTTAGATCGAAGAGATTCTGACAGCCTTCTGGGGTTACAGACGACGAGAGATCATGCAAATGCGAGAGATTCAGGCGAAAAAGAGCTAAGCTCTGCAGGAAATGTCACTGGCTCTCAGAATTCGGACTTTGCAGGCTAATTTATGCGCATTGGCCGAGCGGCTTTTGCTATGCAACGCGACATGCGCTTCCTTGTCGATGACGTCATCACTACTCAATGGATCCGAAACGGAAAATGTCTTAAGTTGGGTTCCGGGCTGACGTCATCTTCAGCGCCCTTGCGAGCAGCGAGGTGTAAACGGCGGAAGGTGGCCACATAAACACGCGATTTCTCGTCTAACTCTCTCCATTCTGCGCGCTCTCTCGCCGTCTCTGACCGGGAAACAAGACCATTTATGCGAGAAATAGTGCCAATACGAGTGAAGGAAAGCCGTCGTTTTAGGAAAGAAAGCCCCTCTCTTGTCTCAGAAAGCGAAGCAAGAAAGAGGGGGCTCGCGAGAATAAATATCGGGAGGGGGTGCTCTAAACGGCCGAGAGGGCCGAGAGGGCCTCATAACTCTCTTGTCCGTCTAGTTGATGAAAGATTCAGAGATCGCCGAGTGAAAAGGGGCAAGAAAAGGCGTTGTGGAGAGTTTTCTCAGTTCAACAACGGAAAAATTTCACTCAAAATGGGTAAAAAGAAACAAATTGACGCAAAGAGATTGCTACTTTCAACCCGATAGGATTTATGAGACGGAAAGCGGGATTATAGGAGAGATTGGTTGAGAGAAGATAGGTTGGGCAGAATGAATCATTCGCGAATAAATCATACGGCAAAGCCGCATTTTGGATTCAATGCGGAATTGGTTGTTGAACTGTCGAATATTTTTCTAATATTTAGTGCAATTAATCAAGCCAAACTAACACGTTCGAGTTTTGAGCATTTTGTGAAACATATTCGACCCGAGAAACAATTTTGCACCCAACAAGAGTGAAGCCGACAACAGGAAAATCGCTGATAACGACTTCTACGTCTCGCCAATGGTATCTAATCAGATCGCGAACTGATTTTTCATGTTTCGCGATTGAAAATACAACAGGATTCCTGGAAAAAAACGAAAAAATTGCGAAAGACAATGCGAAAGTATCCTAACAAATCAACTGGACGCTGGACTCGCGCGTGATTCAGAGGCTACAAATTTGCAGAAACGTGGTAATAAAAACAAAACACGAAGAAATTACATAACCCAATAAGAAAGTTTCCTAAAATCAGCTGGGCTAGACCCGCGCGAGTTTTTGGCTGTTTGACGAGAGAAAAGAGCGTCGAAAAGGAAGCAGATATGGGGCAGAGAACTCTCCCTTCTCTCTCTCAATTTCACTCACTCTCTTGCCGTTTAGAGCGAGCGAGAGAGCATGCGGAATTGAGAGAGACAGAGAGAAAGAACTTCTCCTTATTTATCTCCTTCCTTCCCCTCTCTCTCGCGTAGTTTGACGACTGTTTTCGTGCGCAGAAAGCAAACATGAGGAGAAATTGCGAGAATTTGTCGCGAATTTATGACATTTCAGTTATCCCTCGGTCTAGAGAGTCAACACATTCATTATTCACTCAAGAATAAATTAGAGTAAAAAGAATGCGGATCTCTTCATTTCCTGCGCTCTTTTCAGATGTCAGGAATGAGAACTCGAAAGAAAACTAAAAAGAACGAGAATAAATGCCATAGGAAAACGATACGACTAGAGTTGAGATGGACGAAGAAAGACTCCCGCCGCAAGAGTGCAATAAATTCACGAGGAAACGCCCATAATTTAGCTCATCCACGTTAGTGTTAGATGAAGAATCGTCTGACGATCTCACTTTTCCATGCTCTCTCGCTTCTCTAGCGGATGAGAGAGCGTTGCGAAATGAGAGAGCCAGACCACTCCTCCGTTAGATCCCACGCACTAATCTCGAGAAAATCTTCGCGTAATTCCTCCAGGAGGGCAATTGTGATACATCCGAGGAGTCGAAATACTGAATGTTACTGTAAAAATTCTGGGGGAGGGGTCATTTTGCCTCTGCTTTTGAGTTTGTAACGGGGCTGTGCAAAAATTTCCCGCGCTCTCATTTCGCGATGCTCTCTCGTTTGACAGAAAAAGCGAGAGAGCAGGGCGAAATGAGAGAGTTCGGGAAATTTTGTAATACAAACGATCAAAAAATTCAGGCACCACTCGATTGTGCCGTACTTGTTCTCATTCCTTGCTTTGATCAAGGGAGAATGGGAGTTGAGATCGAGAATCGAGAGATGGATGGATTCGGATGGAACGAGAGTGATCATGATTGGATGAGATGTCACGACGGGGCCATGCCTCATACCCATGGAGGGCGACTAGACAGTCGAGGGGGAGAGACCGGCTCTCCCGTCTCGGTGGGGAGTCGAACCTGCGCCCGTCGGATGGCTAGTCCGACGCGTTACCGCCTGCGGGTACTACCACGAAGTGTAAATATTTTTTGGGAAATTTCACTTAAGAAGTAAATATCTCGTAAATCCAATTTTGAGAAGAAAAATATTAAAAATAGATATATCGGAAAAAATAAAGTGGAAAAAATAAATAGGAAAAACGAAATGGGAAATTGCGAAGTGGGAAGAGATTTTTGGGAAAGTTCCATCTCGGAAGTTTTTTCCGTTGATTACGGTAGCCGTTGTTTAGAACAATTTTCATCCAAATAAATGAATTTTCATCATTTTACTTATTTTTTTTTCTTAAATGGTAGAGAAATTGTTAACAAAAATAAAGAAAAGAAAGAAAAAGTACGAAAACGTCGATTTAGTCCTCAAAACGGCTTGCAACTAACGTTCAAAGTGTGCTATTTCCCGGTTTTCTTGTTACGGAAAAAACTTCCGAGATGGAACATTCCCAAAAATATTTTCCGATCTAATTTTTCCCAATTTCTAATTTCTAATTTTTCTTTTCCCATTTGGGTTTTTACTGATTATATATTTCCAGAACGGTTTTTACAGATAAAAATTTCCCAAGTGGTTAATTCCGAAATAAAATTTACAACTCCTGGTACTACCCGCCTGCGCCACCGAGACATCGGGCGGAGGGGGCTTGGGTGAATGGCATTGCTGGCCCTCCTCCGCATCTCACAACTACTTCTTCTGTGAATTGTGTCCTTTCTTAGCTATTTTCGTAGTATTAAATTGACCTTGTGAATTGATCTCTACAGAAGGGATCAATAGTACCCCCTGGCAGTAGCTGTAGCTGCCCATAAACGATGGGTCTTGACGGCATCCGATGTCTAATTAGTCAATCGAGACGGGCTCCTTCCGATCAGCTCGGTATAAGAACCCCTCTCCTCACTTCAAATCAGCATCCTGTCCAAGTCAGTCGACGATCTGCAATGCCCATCGTCAACATTGCTCCTTTTCTGTGTCGTTCCACTGAAAAAATCAAGATTGTCGGATTGTACCGCACAACGAAATATACGTCCATCGATGGACGGAGAAATCTGCCCATTTCATCCTATGCCGTCATCGGTCAGTATTTATTTATTTGTGTTTAAAAATTAACTATTTTGATATTTTTTCATTTTTTATTTATAGCATACGATATCAACGATGACGAGGGACTAAGAGATGCTCTCATTGAATGTGTGAATCAGTTTGGTGAGAATTATAAGAAACGCATGAGTAATGGACAGAAGGAGAGCAAAATCGAAGAGTTACGAACGAAGAATGATGAGAGGTATGTAACACTGTTATTATTCTATAGTCTCAAACGTCAAATTTGAGCCCCAACTACCGGTATTCTCGTCAATGCTCCATCTGCATTTCTCCATCTCCTTCCTCTCGAGCAGTTCTAACCGCATGTGGGCATTCTGCCTGTTTGGCATGTGTGCTACAGATGGAGGTAATTAAGATAATTAATTTAATTATTTTAAATTATTTTTGCAGAATAACGGTCGACTCCAGTGTCCTTTCTGTCGAAAGAACACCGGTTATGTGAAGCTTTATGAGGAAAAAGAGGATTGTGTTGTAAACGAACAGGAGACGCAGACGGAGGATGAAGAGAAGGTCGGTTTGACATCCTTTTTTTTTAATTGAATACTGAAATTCTTGCAGATCGAAGATCTCGCGTCACATCTCGCATCACTATCGTTGTCGTCTAGCAGTGACTGTACTTGGTCTCCCTCTTCTTCACCAATTCACCCTACTCCCGCTCCCCGTACCCTTCCATCACCAATCACATATAGTGATATTAGTTCCCCTTCTTCTTCAATCCACTCAACTCCCATATCTCTTACCAATCGTCAAGCTATGCGCAACTGTCCTTCTATCGACTCCTCTTCAACTCGTTCTCCCTCCTTCCTCTCCGTTCCTTCTCCTTCTTCCACCCCCTCCAGACCTCTTCGTCCTACTGATTCTTCAATCGCATCTACCGTACCTCAACACTCCCAGCCCTCTGCAGCGCCTGACCGTATCCCTACCGTACCCCTGAACTCCGAACCCACTACCGTACCACACCCTAGTGCCTACTTCGTAGCATACATAGAGGACCTTCATCCTACAACGACAGTGGGTGACATTAACACATTCCTCTGCCAAGAAGGAATCGACTCGTGCTTAGGAATAAGTATTGAGAGAAGGAGAGGAGGATCCGGAAGAACAGCATACTGTTATTTCCCTGATGAAGCATCGGCGGACAAAGCTGTTGAGTTGTTCGATGGCCTTGTTTGGCAATAAAGTTTATTCGTTGTCACATTTATCTAAGAAATAAAGTAAACTGATTTTTGAGTGTACGAGTTCAATACGTCAAAAGGAAAGACAATTATTCATTATTTATAGCTGATAAAGCATGCTAAAAACGACAGCTTCTCCAATCCTTTGAATTTATAGTGAATTTATTATTCTCATCTCTTCAGCCTCTGAACCTCTATCGATTGAACTTAGACTTGAATACAAGGAACTTCTTTGAATTTCCCTCTGGCAATGCCTCACTCCATCATTCTCGGTGACAACCGAACTCTAGTCGGACGGCTAACCGAAAGAGGATGTTACTTATCTGGGCCCTTCTTCACTTCTCACTCTGCCAATTAAATCATGCGTGTCTCCATCGCTCCGTTCGTTCTCAACGTCGATGCTAATCGTGATTTCCTTTGCACCGCCGATATCGGAACTGTGACAGCAATAAACAACGGAGGACGACGCCCTTTTGCAGCCCATTTCGTCCTCAGTTTGTTTTAAATTATTGATTATTAATTTTAAAAATAACAATTTATTATATTTCTAAAATGTTGCAGGCTACGGGAACGCAGATTCCGAGGAGCTGGGGCTCGCTATTAATAGCTTTATCGATGAATTCGATAGTGCTCGCAATCAGAACATGCAGAATTCCGGAGAGAAGAAAAAGAAGATAATGGAATTGAGAAAGAAAGACGATGAGAGGTTAGAGAAACTTTTAGATGATAAAATAATTGTAAAAAATGCAGTACTCCCTGCAATTATTCTCGTCAGTGTACTATTTGCACTGCATCTTCTCCAGATTCTCGAGCAGTTCTCACCGCTTGTGGGCATACTGCTTGCATGGCTTGCGTGCTGCAAATGGAGGTATTTCCATTTATACCCCTATCTAAATTCGCTAATTGTCGCATCGTATCGCATTTTCAGAAGAACGGGCGATTGTCCTGCCCTTTCTGTAGGAAAAGTACTGGTTATGTGAAGCTTCGTGAGGAGAAAGAGGAGGAAGCGGAAAATGAGAATGTAGTGAAGGTTTGATAATCAACTCTAGCACAAACCTCAATAAATATTGCAGGTCTGTGAGACTATCTCCTCGTTATCAATGGAATCTACCGACATCTCCTCCCATTTCTCTGAATAGTTCAGCTCCCACTGCACCGATGGAACCTATTCCTACGTCGTTTACTGATGGCTCCTCTAGTCCCATTTCCTCTATCGTATCACACAATATCGATCCATCTCCTACCGTACCCCACCCTACAGTATCCTGCTCAACCTGCTCATCGACAGTCTTCATCGAAAACCTGCATCAATTTACTACAGAACATGATCTGATGAGTCTGTTCTCTCGTGCGGGAACCATCATATCCATTGATATCCCCCTTGATGAAGTATCCGGAATCCCGAAAGGCTTTGGCTTCTGCCAGTTCGATAGTGAGCGATCGGCGCGCAGTGCTATTGAAATGTTTGATGGCTATGGCAGACAACTGAGAGTGAGCATGGCGAAGTGATTTATTTGTTTCTTTATGTTGACTATTTTGTGATGATTCTCACCAAATTTTATTGTTTGCGATTCGAAAATAAACTATTGAAGAAAAAATATTGAGAAGAAAATAGATGCAAGCTGGATATAAATGTTCACACGAATTCACAATCACGGTATCGAGAGAGCATGGCCTCTTACAAGCTATCTCTTACCAGTCAAATAGCCTTAGAGATCATGAGAAAACGAGAGACAACTTATTACTCCCCTCTGGCACTGCCTCACTCGGTGACCCTCCGACCTTAGCTGGAACGCTAATAAAGACTGGATGCACCCACCTTGCACTCTACGCTTTTACAATCCATCCTCAGGTCAGTCTTCATTCAATTCAAATCAAGATGCGCATCTCCGTCGATCCCTTCTTCTTGGACGTCCCTCTGGATCAGGATTTCATTGGCTCCGCAAACCTCACTAGATCTACGACGATAAGTGATGCGCAATGCCCCTACATCGCCCAAGTTGTGATCGGTATGTTTTCTTAATTGATTTTTTAAACTTGCAGCTCGAAATTTTGCAAAAGCTAACGCGTCGAGCGGGAGTCGAACCCAGTTGTAATTTTTTTCAGGCTACGGCAATGTCGACCATGAGGGCCTCAGGCAGGCTGTGATCAGGGCTGTCGGGGAGTTTATCACTGCTCAGTCTGAGAGAACTTTTGGAAAGGAGAAGCAGGAGATAAAGGAGTTGAAGAAGAAGGATGGGGAAAGGTATGAATGCAAATGGATTTGTTTATAATCTGAGTGATCATTCTAATCATAGCCAGAAGCCCCTGATTAGAATGCATACTGCTAGCTCTGATGAGAAGTGGAATTGCATTTCTGTGTTTTCATTTCAATATTCCCTTTCTTTTCAGAACTAACTACTCTCGGCAGTGCAACCTCTGTATCTCCTCTCCTCCCGATGTGGTTCAAACCAAGTGTGGGCACACAGCATGTATGGCTTGTTTGCTGCAGATGGAGGTACTAAATTTGTATTTTGTCCCGTAATTAGCATAATTATTTTAAATTAAAGCACTAAATTACTAATTGCAGAACAACGGCCCACTGCAATGCCCATTCTGTCGGAAGCAGAGCTGTTTGATGAAGCAACGTAAAGAAAAGGAAGTTATGACGAAGGAAGATTTGGATAAGGTTAGATTTCTTTCATTCCTGCCTTTCCAACTGAAAATATTGCAGATCTCTCCTATCTATCCATCTACGGGACTCTCCATTCGTCCTCCATCCTTCTCTTCTACTTCCCCCTCCATCTCCAGTTTCCCTCTTTCTTCCACTCCATTCCGCCCGATTTCCGAAGCTCGTAAAATAGTGCTTCATCCTACCGTACCCACTGCAGCACCTCGGCGTTTGCCTACCGTAACCCAACCAACCGTACACGCCCCACCCATCAAACCACCTCGCCATACCCATACAGCAACCCAGCCTGCCTTTCCCAAGCACTCCGTACCTACTGTAGCACCACGCTATAAGCCTACCGTAACCCAACCTAGCGTACCCCAACCCTCCCAACCCATTCCACAACCTCGCCGTATGCCTACCGTACCCCATCCTATCGTACGTCGTCGCTCCCTTTCACAACCTATTGCAGCAGCTCGCCGGATTGCTGTAACTCAGCCTACCGTACCCACCGTAGCGCCCCGTCGTGGGCCTACCGTACCCCACACTACCGTACCCTCCGATCATCCCCAGTTCACAGTCCGCATCGAAAACCTGCGCATCTCGACGACTGAGGACGATCTCTACAGACTATTCTCTCAAGCGGGTTCCGTAACGTCGGTTCATCTCCCCACTCACTCGTTGACTGGTTGCTCCAAAGGAGTGGCTTCCTGTCAATTTGAGGATGAGGAATCGGCCCGAAACGCGGTTGACATGTTCAATGGTTGTGTGTTTGGCAACAAGCTGAGGGTTAGGATGGCTGAGTGATTGAATCGTTATCGTTATTTTGTTACTGAATGCTGCTATTTACATATATTCTGGAAATAAAATTGTATTTATATTAAATTGTGCATTCTTGAAACAATGATTTGTTCAGTGAAGAGGGACGAGTCATTATTTAGGCACTAAACTACCGGGAAGAACGAACCGAGTTGTCATTAACTTCGAAGAGTTTTCCCCTAGCTGCAACAAGTCTTGCTGTTTGAAAACGAAATTGGCAAGCCGAACATTTTCAATTCTATTGTGGTTCAATAAGCACTTTTGAGCGCAAACGAAAAAATCAATAATCTAGTGACGAAATTTTTCGCAAAAATTTCAATGACATTCAATCACATTTACTATCGAAATAAACGAAACATCGATCAATCCAGATACAAGCGTAGCGGTGATAGGAAGACCTTCGTCTACGTTCATCCAGTTAGTGACGTCGGCGGCACGAAATCGCCATTGACGGGGACGTTCAAAAAGAATGACGAGATGGAGACGCGCATGGTTGAATGAGGAGGAGTAACTGGGATAAGATCGTGTGCAGAAATCGGATGCAGACAGGCCAGACTTCTTGAAGTAAACCGGATTTCTGTAGGGAATGAGCAGTGCCAGAGGGGAAGTGTCTCTGGCTTGCAGAATTCAATAAATCGCAGCAACTGTTGAGAAGAGAATGACTGGAGACTAGAGTGTCGAAATCAGCTATTTTCTAGCTAATGACTAGCTAGTTTAATTCTTAAACAGCTAGTCATTTAAGAAACGATTTTCTCTCTCACTCATTTCGACTTCGCAGCTAGTCGCTAAGCGGTCCGACTAACTGAATTGCCAAGAATGAGTGGGAGTTGGGGATGATCATTCCATTGAAACACAATTGAATTTACCCATTTTCACTGACATTTGTGAGCCCGCTCGCGAGGAGTGAGAAGAGTGAAAATGAGCCAGCTATTCGTCAAATAAACAGCTAGTCATTTACGAATCATTCCAGCTAGTCGATTAGCATTTCACTGATTCTAAATGACTAGCTGGTTAGAAATGAAGTGACTAGCTGTCTATTTTCGA
>LS553884.1:32210-56438 GCA_900490775.1 Pristionchus maxplancki | reverse complement strand
ACCCTCCTCTCGAGCTGTGCTCACAGCCTGTGGCCACACTGCCTGCATGGCCTGTGTGATGCAGATGGAGGTGAGTTATTAATTATTAATTATCTTAATTGGTTAAATTAACAATAACTATGGTATTTGCAGGTCGACGGTCGCCTGCAGTGTCCTTTCTGTAGGAAGCGAACGGGATTCGTAAAACTGCATGAGGAGAGAGATGAAGATGGAGAGGTGGAAGAGGGCAAGAATGAAGCGGATAAGGATGCAGATTACCAGATCGAAACGGGCATCAGCTCGCTGAGCCTCTCATCGTCCATCGAACCATCCAATATTCCTTCACCTTCTCCTTATCGCTTCCCGCCCCCGCCCATTCCTACTCCGTTCTCCTATTATCGCGATACCCCGCCCCCTACTATTTCTGCTGCTCAGCGTTACAGCACTCCTCCTACAGTAATCCAGCCTGCCTTACCCTCCCATTATCGTGATGCCCCGCCTCCCAGTCTTTCCTCTACTCATTCCGTTTTTGCACTTCCTCTTGACTACAGCATCCCTCCTCCTATCCGCCCTGCCGGATTCTCAACGTCAAGGACGCGAATCCGCATCAGCAACCTCTCTCCGACCATCACTTCTTCCCAGCTTCGGACGTTGTTCTCCCGTGCGGGAGCAGTACTCTCCGTGCATGGTCCGTTCGATGAACGTGCTGGACGCCCCTGCGGTTTGGCTTTTTGCGACTTTGCAGATGAGGAAACTGCCCAAGTGGCTGTTGAAATGTTCAACGGAAAGCTGTTCGGTGGCGGCGTTCTGCGAGTGCGACTGGCTTATTGATTATTCATTTATCAGATAAAATGTCATTGAAATGATTATTGGATTACACAGTACGAGACATGTAATTGCATAAATAAAATGATAGAGTAAGCAAACGATACACGGAGTGGAACCCCGGCGGTGGAGAGGAAGAAATCAATCATCAGATAGACCGGCAAAATCACGCTTTTTCGCCACGAAACTAGTGCTAACGACGTCTCCCTTATCCTCGAGAACACACTGGGTGTCAAGATGACAGAACGAGGCGAATTCGAGAGCTTTCTGCTCCCAGTGGTCGCGTAACTCATGCATCGGAACATCAGAACTATCAGGAAGGGTGTTCGGGTACCGCGCCCGTTGCCCCGTTGATGAAACCGGCCTGATTTCCGCTGTCTGAATCCGAAAATTGAACCCGGTTGCTGAACAGAATCACTAACGTAATATCTCATCAATATCGTCCTCACTCGAGGGAAACACCAGCCGCTGAAGATTAATTGCTTTAATTATGTCGTAAGTTCGTCCTCTGGGGAAAATGTTGAATTAAAAGTTTCAAAGAATAACTAACTCTCCGGCATGACTGTTGAAAGATTTCAGTCCCGTCAATACGAGGTCTCCAACGAGCGGGTGCTCTTCCGACTCCATCAGTGTCTTGACAGCTCCGATGTCTCGGTTCTCTCGATGGTAGGCGATATCGTTGAACTCAAGTTGTTCGATTCGAGAGCTCCGCTTTAGAATATTGAGAAATATTTGCGATTCGTTTTGGTCTTTAGACCACAGTTCCTTCGAGAATTCGGCTGTCTAAAATGGGGTTCTCTGTAAGGACGTACAAGGGGTGGGTAGCACAGTAACTAAAATTTTCCAGGAGTGGCGGAAAAAAGGCAGATTATTAGACTCACATCAGCATCAATTAGTTCAGAATGCCACCTTCCAACTCCGAAATAGTGTCGAAATCTCTCAGCGATTCGCAGTTTGAGCGTAACGATCTCGTTGGGGTCCTCATAGTGCAATTTGGCGATCTTGATGAGAGGAAGATATCTTCTATCACTGAGAACGTCGACTGCGACCGAGTTCCATCGGGGAGAAATCTGGAATTTTATTTTATAAATCAAAATTACTATTTTTTAAAAAGTATACCAATATCATTCCATAGACAGATTCCAAGCCGACACCGACGATTCGCCTAATGAGATCCGATGGAAGGCCGTTGAGATAAAGTTGACGACCGTCCGGAGACGACATCGAAAATGTTTGCAATTTTTGGATAGAATGTTTCAAAAGTTAGCGTCGATTCCATAAACTGATTCAAGTTCGGAGCATCAAGCGGGTTGCGCGTACGAATGAGGCGTTATTTGAAATTTTTTATTTCAAATAAAAATGCGAATTCCGGATTTTTCAATCTGCGAATTCGCTGATAAGCAATCGGCCCGAGCAGCGGTTGACATGTTCAATGGCGTGTTTTTCGGTGGCGTTCTGGGGTGCGAATGGCTAATTGATACTTTTATGTGATTGTTGTTCTTTTATTCACGTCTCAGATAAAATGTCAATGAAATGGCATCAGTGCAACTCACAGAACATATGAATTTAGAAATAGACAAATCAATAGAGATTGCAGTAAGGTCAATAATGAAATAAGTTTCAGAGAATAAAAAAACACTTTGTAAAAAATGGTTTGTCGCGAGGGTTGATGGTTGTGGATGGGGTCGATTAGGTTGACGATGCCTGGGAATGTGCATGCGTGACTTTAATTGTGATTTAGTGTAGGCACAGCCAGGAAGTTCATATCTGGGCGGACGTCATCAGATTCATTGGCATCATTTCGCTTTTTCGCGATGAGACTGATGCCCACGCTTCCGCCGTTATCTTCGAGGATGCATTCAACGTCAAGATAGCAACGCAATGCCAGTCGGCGAGCTTTTTCCTCCCAATTGTTGCGCAGGTCATTCATCGAAGCATCCGTGTTATCCGGTAGGATGAACCTTAGTTCGGGTGCCGCTTTAGTACCCACACAAAGGCCGATGAACGAATTAGAATTGGCGTTTTCTGAACGATTGTGGGGTTAAAAAGAGTCTGGAGCACGGTTTCAGCTCTCACTCACGCAATATTTCATCAATATCGTCTTCAGTCGAGGGAAACACAAGTCGCTCCGGTTTGATAGCTCTAATAACGTCGTGCGTTCGCCCTCTGCAAAAGTTTTGCGTCAAAACAACAACAATAACAGGACAAAATAAGTAATAGCACTCACTCTGACTCGTGGCTGTTGAACCATTTCAATCCCGTTAGTACTAGCTCCCCGACGAGAGGATGCTCTTCCGATTCCATCAGTGTTCTGATCGCTCCGATGTCTCGGTTCTCTCGATGGTAGGCGATATCGTTGAACTCAAGTTGTTCGATTCGAGAGCTCCGCTTTAGAATATTGAGAAATATTTGCGATTCGTTTTGGTCTTTAGACCACAGTTCCTTCGAGAATTCGGCTGTCTAAAATGGGGTTCTCTGTAAGGCCGTACAAGGGGTGGGTGGCACAGTAACTAAAATTTTCCAGGAGTGGCAGAAAAAAGGCAGATTATTAGACTCACATCAGCATCAATTAGTTCAGAATGCCACCTTCCAACTCCGAAATAGTGTCGAAATTTCTCATCGATTCGCAGTTTGAGCGTAACGATCTCGTTGGGGTCCTCATAGTGCAATTTGGCGATCTTGATGAGAGGAAGATATCTTCTATCACTGAGAACGTCGACTGCGACCGAGTTCCATCGGGGAGAAATCTGGAATTTTATTTTATAAATCAAAATTACTATTTTTTTTAAAGTATACCAATTTCATTCCATAGACAGATTCCAAGCCGACACCGACGATTCGCCTAATGAGATCTGATGGAAGGCCGTTGAGATGAAGTTGACGACCGTCCGGAGACGACATCGAAAATGTTTGCAATTTTTGGATAGAATGTTTCAAAAGTTAGCGTCGATTCCATAAACTGATTCAAGTTCGGAGCATCAAGCGGGTTGCGCGCACGGATGAGGCATTATTTGAAATATCTTATTTCAAATAAAAATTCGAATTCCGGATTTAGCCATCTGCGAATTCGCTGATAAGCAATCGGCCCGAGCAGCGGTTGGCATGTTCAATGGCACGATGTTCGGAGGCGTTCTGGGGTACGAATGGCTAATTGATACTTTTATGTGATTGTTGTTATTTTATTCACGTCTCAGATAAAATGTCAATGAAATGGCATCAGTGCAACTCACAGAACATATGAATTTAGAAATGGACAAATCAATAGAGATAGCAGTAAGGTCAATAATGAAATAAGTTTCAGAGAATAAAAAAACACTTTGTAAAAAATGGTTTGTCGTGAGGGTTGTGGATGGGGTCGATTAGGTTGACGATGCCTGGGAATGTGCATGTGTGTCTTTAATTGTAATTTAGTGTAGGCACAGCCAGGAAGTTCACGGCTGGTGGGGTGACATCAGAACGAACTACTTCACCGCGTTTCGTCGCTACAAGACAGATGCCCACGCTGTCGCCGTTGTCTTCGAGGACGCACTTGACGTCCAGAGAGCAGTGCGTCGCGAGTTGGCCAGCTTTTGCCCCCCAACGGGTGCGTAGGTCATAGATTGGGGTATCGCTGCTGTCCGGTAGGGTGATCCGGAGCTCTGGTGCGACGTGAGTCGCAATTCGGATGAATTTAGCTGGATTGCCACCGTTTCCTGAATGATTATTTTTTAAAAAGATTTTGGAATAACTTGAAAATTATTGAAGCATTATCGCATTTGCAACAAAATGTTTCAAAAATTCCCAAACATTACGGCATTTGTAACGGAATTAGCAACGATACTCTTACTCAGGATTTCAGCAATATCGCTCTCACTTGATGGAAAGACAAGTCGGTCCGGTTTTATAGCTTTAATTATATCGTAGGTTCGCTCTCTGAAAACAATTGATATGATATGATATGAAAGTGATAAGTTAACAACTTACTCTCCTTCCTGGCTGTTGAAACATTTCAGTCCCGTCAATACGAGATCTCCAATGAGCGGGTGGTCTTCCGACTCCATGAGTGTCTTAATCGCTCCGATATCGCGATTGTCTCGATGGTAGGCGATATCATTGAACTCTAATACTTCGACGCGAGAACTCCGTTTGAGAATATTGAGGAACAGCGGAGACTCGTCTTTGGCTGTTGACCACAGTTCTTTGGAGAATTCTGCTGTCTAAAAAACACTCTATTTTATCGAGTTTATCGCTTCGAAATTGGCTTTTGGCACGTTGCCATGACACCCTGTAAGCCTAATGAAATAAGATAATATGGAAAGAAGAAATAAGGATGAGACTCACATTGTCATCAATCACTTCAGACCGCCACCACCCAACTCCGAAATAGTACTGATATTTATCAGCGATTCGCAGTTTGAGAGTGACGGTCTCGTTGGGGTCCTCATAGTGCAATTTGGCAATCTTTATCAAAGGAAGGCGTCTTCGATCACTGAGGAAATCGTTAGCGACTGAGTTCCATCGGGGAGAAATCTGGATAAAAAAACACTTTTACATTGCATTTTTGTAACATTGTTTTTCGATTTTTTGCATTGATCTCTGATAAAAGGTAGATGCAGAAAACAGTGACATATTTCCATTACTAGATTCCATCGAAAAAAGCAAATCCCATCCAAAAAAACTAAAATACAGACACAAACGAATGCGAAAATACTTGAATCAAACTTGCCAATTTCATCACATAAACAGATTCCAATCCGACTCCGATGATCTTACTGATAACATCAAATGGAAGATCATTGAGGTTTAGAAGATCGATTGGAGACGACATCGAGAGATCGAGGATATGTTAGGAGCGTTTGAATAGAATTATTCAAAGACTAGCGTCAACTAGCCTACAGTGTATGCATCAAGCGGCTTGCGCTAATTATCGTAATTTCAAACGGAACAAGGCAATTCCTCTTCGATTTTCCCATTATAAATGCAACAACACATCAATCCACAGATAATGTAAATTTGGTTATTTGATTTTTGACCTTTACCTTTTTTATCAGATTTCTTCAAGTTTTTCTCTGCCAGATGCCTTTCCAATTCCAGCTTCGTCCGATTTTCCGTCCCACTGACTATCGAATAGCATGGATAGATTGTGGGGAATGAATGAGAAATGGGAGATTGATGGGAGCCTTCTGGCGTTCGAAATTGGTATGTTAGCCTCATGCTCCAGCAGGATTTATCCGCCATTTTCATTCCATCTGCATTCTTCACATTGTTGAGTGGATCTCTCATGACTTCGTTCATGTTCTTCGAGACCGAATAAGTGACTCGAATTTCATGCATTTGTGAACAGCAAATATGAGAACAGATGTTTTCGCTTCGTTTGAGACAATTTGGCTCTTCCCCCTGCGCACTTACTACTAGGGATGGCTAGAAATCGCCTTTCGCGTACTCCCTCGCCGGTCAGAGAGACGAGAGAGCGTGCAGGATGGGGAGAGTCAAGTCATCCCTATTACTAGAGATGCCCCGCGGGCTCGCACATTGACTCCTTTGATGCCCGCTCTCTCCATTTCGCACGCTCTCTTGTCGGTCAGCCTCTCCCTCTTCTTTTCCTTCTGCCCATCTAGTGTCTGGACAACAAGCCCTCGGTCACAATATCGATATTCCATTCCTAGTAAGCGCGTAGTAGTAGGGATGGGTAGTGAAGAGTCACTCGACGAGCGAGGGAGTCCTTCTCTTCATTTCACGGCCTTTGGGCCTGGTCATTGAATGATGATGGATGGCTCGTCTTTCTATGACTGGAAAGGATGTGGAATTGAAGAGTTTCTGGAATTGTCAATCATGCCTCCGCGTTTCTTGCCCAATAACTTTGAGTTGCCCGACCCATTTCATCGACAATAAAAGCCCGATTCGGGCTTGATTTTCCTCTGAGAACTGGCTAAAAACGCTGTTGTCCCAGTCCATTCCGCCTTCGCAATTCCCTCCCCATTCTCTCGCCTATCTCGCCCCAATATCTCTTCTCTCAAGCCCTCATTTGGGCCGGACGAGAGTGGGAGTGGAATGGGCAGTTGTAGCCTTGAGATTCTTCTCGTTTCGGAGTCCTTTCCGGATTTCGTCATCACTAAGCAATCTTAATCATTTTGCGCTTGACAGCTTGCTTTTACTTCCACCTGCCTTTGGTACATTATTTCCTTTCCAAGGTTGAATGTTTGAAACGTATCCCATGTTCCGCGAAAATCAAAGCAATCAGTTTCACAGTTCCTGAATTTCGAAAGTCCCCGATCGATTCGTTCTGTTATTATTAGCCACGATCCGCGTGGACCATCGTGAATGCGCATCTGTGCAAACTGACGGACTGTCTGACTCTCTCCATTTCACGTGTTCTCTCGCACTGTCTGACTGACTAGAGTGTGGGGAATGGGGAGAGTTGAGCATTGTTAGAGAAGGAAATGGCCCAACCCGTGCACTGTCGTGTTGTGAAATGATGGGTGACCTACCATCCTCGCCTGTCTGCTTTTTCTCGTGAGAAAATGCCGGAAGCTCACCAAATTGTGTTGCATTCTTTAAGAGAGATTAGTGTCCAAGCCGCTTATTGAGATTGATGCTGCTAATTTCATGGTTTTGTTTTCAAAACAGTCCACCATTGCCTTACCCAACTTCCTACTCCGGCAAAATCTGCTCATCAGCTAAGGAAATGTTCTGAATTCTTCTGAATCCAGATTTGCCGCTTGCAGCAAGTGCTAGTTTATCATGCCCATTCTGCTCCCCGTAGGCTCATTTCGCATATTTTTATCCGACTCTCTCAATCTCGCGTGATCTCTCTCCACCGTCTGCCTTCTCGGGCGCTCTCCTCTCCCTCTCGCGGTGGGATAAAGAAGGAATGCCCGAGGCTCTTCGGACTCATTTTCATTCGGGAGAGGGAAGGGGAAATTTCGGGGCCGTCGCTAATGCAGTTCCGATGTGTCTCCGCGGGATTGCGCAAAAACGGCGGATACTGCATTGATTCCGACGTTTTTTTTTAATTAATACCATTTCAAAGGTGTTCTATTTGCTTTCTCATGATATTAAAGTTAAGAAAAAATCATTATTTTAATTATTTATCATTTTATTGAAACTTTTCACGGTACGGAAATTCGAGTACAATCAGGTAGTTCCGGTCGTTAGCGCCCAACCATTTCACGGTTGTTATATTTCCCGGCAGTCAGGCGGGAACTTTGTTGTCTTGCGGTCGAGACGGTTTCTGACGTGTTTTCGCGGTTAGTCATCGTACTTACTACTCGCCATTGCGCAGTAGTGCCTAGTAGTATTGGCTGACACGCTATCCACTCTATTGCATCCCCATTCTTGACGTTTCGGCCGCTGTTTTAGTGCAATTCAACTGTCGTTCCTCTCCCTTCTCCGCTCCCTTTCGTGCCTTTTTCCTCTTGTCAGTTTCGCTCTTTCACTGCTCCCTGCTCGTTTTCTACTATTTCACAATCGATAGCTCATTCAACGAACTGACGCCCACATCATTCATCCGCCTGTTTCCTCTCCCTTCTGAATTCCAAATTTGTCGTATCGATTTTGTCCACTTCACTTCTCTCACACATCATACGCCGTATTACCACTTGTTTACTCTGCCTAGTTTTCAATTAAATTCAGTTTTTTGCAGGTTTCTTAACCTTCCCAACATTCAATCTCTGAAATAATGGCCACTCCCGGAGTTGAGGGTGAGCAATTTCTCGAAGGTTCTCCAGCGTTGCGAAAACGGGATTTTCATGTTTTTGCAGGGGGTTTAGTCAGCCACTAATGTAAACCATGGTATTTTCTCGTTTCTAGCATTTCTCGCTTATTCGCACGACTGGAATGGCTTTAGAAGGCGTGTGGGAATTCGATTGACAAGTTATGATGGACAGTGCACCTTGTCAGCTGTTATCGGGAACGTCTTGCTGTGTTTACTTCACCCTTGTCCACTGAAACTTCTCCAAGGCACTTAGATCAGAGGGGGCTAGAGCGGCATAGACACTAGAGCTCGCTCGCCCTAGTCCGCCGGTGTGTGTGAACAGTTCCGATCGGGGCAGAGACGCAGAGGAATTGGAAGGCCATCGCTATCTCACCCCTATCTCGACCCAATAATCGCCTCTATTTCCCTTACTATTCGCCTCTGGTCGTCTGCCGTTCTCGCCGTTGTCGTGTTGGTTGCTGAATAGATGCCGTTGTCGTTGTGAAAAAAGCTCCTTATCGATCGGCCACGGCTCTCGATTCGATTTGTTTTGCGAAAGCAATCACACGTGAACAAGAGAATTATTCCTACCCTCTTCTCTATCTCGCCTCTAAACAGTTTTCGTACACTGGTAGCTCTTTCAGCATCGTGTTTGTAGCTGTTAGTCACTGAATTTCATTTGGACTAGTCCCTTTCTTTTCCCCGTCCTCAAATAATCCATCACAATGACTAGTCCACGTATGTATGACTTATCGGCGTTGCGAAAGTGCGTTCCGAGCTTTATTTCGACAGGCGCTATTTATAGATTACTTTTTTAACGTTCTAGAAAGTTTCGCGTTACAATCTAGATAATTATTTAGCCACAGTAAATTCTCGCATTTTTTTATATTTTTATTTTCAATTTTAGCTTTACTTTTTCACATTCTAGGAAGTTTTGCTTTGCCATCTATTCAACTTCAACCATTTTTCAAATAACCGTGATTCGATTAGTCTATTTTTCGCTCTCCCTTTTCCTCCATTTCCCCGTTCTTGCCCGTCGTGATTGGTCGTGTCGTGCAATGTTGTCGCCGCTCGACGTTGGCGAATTCCTCGTCGACGAGTCTCTTGAAGACGTGATCGTTGAAGAAGACCTCCTCCAGATGCCCCCGAAGAAGACGGCGACCTCGAAGACCCCTGCAGCAGCTGCAGCCTCGCCCTCCAAGGCCGAAGCGGAGAAGGCGGGCATGGAGGCCTTTGCCAAGGAGCTCGAAGACAACGACAGCGACGACGATCTGCAGCACGTGCAGCACCCCAATGCTGCAGCGGCTGCAGCTGTGATGAGGGAGCAGCCGGAGCGGAGCGAACCGGCGGTGTATGGGGAGACTGCGAGTCAGCCGAGAGAGCAGAGAGGCTGGCTGCAGAAGCTGTGGAAGGGCGGCGAGGGAGAGAGAGGTGCAGTGGTGTGATTATGGCACGTGACTGGGATCGAGCGGGTCGAAATTTCGGCTACAGATTTGTGATGGTATGCGCGAGTACAATGTGAAGAAATTGCTGTTAGAAATAGGCCATAGCGCGTGTGACCTGATGGTCGGTTTTTTTTATTTTCGAGGGAATTATTGGTTGTGTGGAGTTGTGAATATCAATAACGCGAGCGGCATGAATTTTGCTTGAAAATATTTTGTATTCGGTGGAAGGTGGTAGGTTAGTCTAACGCGAATATTGACTAGGGCGTAACCTATGTGGATTGGGGGAAAGGTGGTGTTTTCGGGATAAATTATATTTTTTATTTATTTTTAATATTGTTAATTGCAGTCGCTGATGACGCGTTCGAGACGAACGGCGTGCAGCTGAGCGATGCGGAGAGGGAACTGATCAAGGAGGAGCTCAAGAAGGTTATTAACAACAAAATTTAGATCGCGCATAAAATAGAGGAATCGGTGTTTCGCCTTATCATCATATATTCCGTATTTCGCTTTGCTTCGATAATCCGTAGATAATGTGTTGAATATATCAATTTTACATAGCACGGCTCTCACCTAAGAACCGACTCTGATTAGCTGATTCTTGTCAGCGGGTCATTTTTCTACATCCTGTTTTCAACGGTTTTGGACCCTCCCAGGTGCCTCTAGGCCCCCCGTGAACGGAGTAGTGTCAGAGATGTTTACTCGCCGAGCTGCAGCACCGGTCAGGTGCAGCCTTCCATCTTCCAAGCCCTTTTTCTACCCTTCAACATGGTCCTCGTGAAAACTTTTTCTTCTCGAGCTAGGGCTATTTTTTGATGCTCTATCACACCACATCGGTCGTTTGTTGATAATTATTGATAAAACACTGATATACGGCTGAACGCATATTGCAAAAACCGCTCGAGAAGCTAAGGTTTTTCTTTCATAGATCGATAGCTCTCGTCGAGACGATTCGAATGATAGGTCCGCGCTCTCATATCGAGGGGACAGGGCTGAGTTCCATACTGATAACCATCATTCCAATTTTTGAACTTTTTCTTCAACAGTATTACACCGCGTCATTCCGCATTCTCGCGACGAATGAGGCGGTTCGATTTCGAGAAATTCAATTATGTTTCACTCGTCTTTCGTCTTGAATCTACACATTTACAACAAGAATGAAACATAATTGAACTTCTCGAAGTCGAACCGCCTCATTCGTCGCGAGAATGCGGAATGACGCGGTGTAATACTGTTGAAGAAAAAGTTCAAAAATTGGAATGATGGTTATCAGTATGGAACTCAGCCCTGTCCCCTCGATATGAGAGCGAAGACCTATCATTCGAATCGTCTCGACGAGAGCTATCGATCTATGAAAGAAAAACCTTAGCTTTTCGAGCGGTTTATGCAATATGAGTTCAGCCTCATATCAGTGTTTTATCAATAATTATCAACAAACGACCGATGTGGTGTGATAGAGCATAAAAAAAGCCCTAGCTCAAGAAGAAAAGGTTTCTCGACGACCATGTTGAAGGGTAGAAAAAGGTCTTGGAAGTTGGAAGGCTGCACCTGACCGGTGCTGCAGCTCGGCGAGTAAACATCTCTGACACTATTCCGTTCACGGGTGGCCTAGAGGCACCTGGGAGGGTCAAAAACCGTTGAAAACCGGGCATCGACAAATTACTCGCTGACAGATTCAGATCGAACCTTAGGTTAGAGGCGTTATAGTCGAAAAACGAGGTAGAGATGCGTTTTTAGTTTATTCACATAAACTAGACAGTTTTGCTCTGATTGTGAACAATAAATCAGATATACATGCACGTGAATGTGATATTTTGCTGAGCAAAACACACTTGATATTGTTTGCGAAAACTGGTATGAAGATGTAATTTATTTACATTTCTAAAAAAAATATTTGCAGACCGAGGACGAGATTCTGACGCTTCGCCAGGTGCTGAACGCGCGCCAGAAGCACGCGTCGGAGCTGAAGAGGTGAGGATGGGGGTACGGTAGATGGTTGGAGTATCGAGCACTGGCGGAAGTTATTGTTGTGATAAGGGCACTTTAGGGCGGGCACGAATTGGAAACTAGAATGAGACACGCTGTTCGAAACCTGACATTTGCATCCACCTCTTTTAATGTTTTTCTCATTGTATGGGACAATCAAACTGCCAAAACTGGGATTGATCTGCTTAGCGGCAAATTGTGAAAATCGGACTGGACGAGTCGTCAGTTTCCCAACTATTGCAGGAAGCTGGGTCTGTCTCCGCTCTCCGAGCTGACACAGGACGTCACCAAGAGTCTCAAGGGAGTCACCGAGTCGGATGCGTGAGTATTAATTAGTTAATCATAAATGCAATTTTTCTAAAGATACATTTTATTTCTAAAGTGGTACGCAGTAGCAATAAGAGTCTAGAGAATACTTTGCATAAAGCGATGTGGTGAAACACTAATTGCACTAGTTGTTTGGCTTGTATTGTATTTTAATAAAACATCGATCAGTTTTGATTCCAGTATTTTTCTTAATTTTGGCAACTTGTAATTTGCGGTTTCGCGATGATCATTAGATACCTTGATGCAGTCTTGTAGCAATAAATCTCGGCTCTCGTGACAAAAAAACATATACCAGCAACACTGAACAACACTGAACAACAACAATAACAACAATAATATATTCAGGTACAAGCAGACGTCGGAGGTGGCCGCGGCTACGGCCGAGTCGGTCAAGTCCAAGTTCAACGACATGCGCAACTCGTCGCTGTTCAAGAGCTTCGAGAGCAAGCTGGGCACCGCTTACACCTCGGTGAGTGTGGTGTGGGGAGGGCAACGATTACTATAATGACAGTCGTAATGCAAAATTTGACAAGCGACGAATGGAGGGGCACACCACGGAGATGAATGTAGAGTATTTGTGCGTTATTGGGTTAGTGTTTCAAGGGGAAGGTATAACGATAACGTGATAAGAACCTGACGAGAATATCGTTGTTCAAAGGTACGGTAGTCGCTCCATTTATCGATTTTCCTTCAGGCTAAGATGACTGCTTCGACGTCGATCGATAAGCTGTCGGGAGCGGCGCGCGGCCCCTCCGCAGCCACCACCCCTGCCAACGAGCAGGCCCCGCCCATGCCCTGAATCAGGGACAAGCCCCTCTGAGCTACCGTACCCCCACCACCCCTTGTTCCATTACGCTGCCGCCCCCCATTCCAGGAGTACGGTAGTTGCCCCCTTACAGTAACCTACCATTTATCTGGCATAACCCCCGCACCCCCACACCACTCGTAGAAAAAGTTACAAGACACAGATTCATAAACTATTCGATGTACGATTGTGTGAGAACATGATATATTATCCTGTATACTGTAGTCGCCTTTGCTGCTTTTGAGTAGTTCCGGGAATCTAAATGTAAGTCTGTAGTTTATAATCAGTTTGTGACCCTTGTGAGTTGTGTGAAATTCCAATATTTATTGATTTCCTTCCTTTCCTTCCCCTGTCGTCGGTGTTGGTTGAGAGACTAGATCGATTGACTTACCCGACTGTCCTATTTTCCGTAAATATGAGCATATGGTACGCGTAACTGTCCAATCTATCCACCTTCTATTATCTGTCCTTTACCCTCACCCCCACCTTTCTGTATGCTGCACTGATTGAGAAGAACTGTACCACTTTCGCATTGGGATAAATATATGCATGTTTATTTTCGAATTAGCACTAATCACCGGGTAAACATCAGCTATTCACAGGTGATTACAAACAATATTTCAAACTCGTAGCAATAATGCGGAATTACACGTCAATTGGTGGTACACGACTAGGCGGTATGTACACGTTCAAAGAACAATAATTCGTAACTTAGCGCTAATGAAAAATACAGGTATTTTACAGTCAGTCTATGGTACAAGACTAGACAATTTATGTACACGTAACTAGCTAGAACAACTACGAAACGTCAAACTACAGGGACAAGCCAGCAATCAATTGGAGTGCCTCCATTGAACTCGGACGAGAGAGGGGATCGGGCGACCAGAGAATGGGAAGGAGCTCGCGGAATGCGTCGAAGGGTGGTCCTGAAATTATTCAAATACTGATATAGATTTATGACCACATGATGATAATCGCTGAGGGGAACATAAATCGACTCTGCTCTGCGACTGCATGAATAATTCGAAAAAAACGGCAAACTATTCGTCTGGTGGACTTCTGATTCATGGAATCCATAAAGAAAGAAAATGCTCACCGATTCGATCGATCGCCGGCCGCGTGTCGTTCTTGACGACAGTGTACACGATGAAGTGTGGATGTTGGCCGAAGTAAGGGGTGATGCCTGCAACTGAATAAAATAATACAAAAAATACAAAAATGAAGCCTTTTTTTCAATTTCAGTACCAATTTCATTTCAGTTTTCAATTTCAGTTATGTATTTCAGCAATTTCAGTTCAGAAGTATTTGAAAAAAGGGTTCGAGGGCTATAAAACTAAAATTTTCACGAAAATTAAAGCGAAAACAATGTAGTGACCTTTTTATAAATTTCCAGACCTGTCAGTATGTGCCAGGCACAGATTCCGAGTGAGTAAACATCCGATCGACAGCAGACTCCAGACTTCTGAAAGAAAATTGCAATATCTTTCGATAAAAACCAATTTCGATCTAAAAAAATTAATAAATACCGTACTTTGAACACCTCCGGTGCCTGATACGGTATCGTCCCGCCGACGAGTCTCTCGTGGT
This sequence comes from Pristionchus maxplancki, assembly GCA_900490775.1. Lineage (NCBI taxonomy): Eukaryota > Metazoa > Nematoda > Chromadorea > Rhabditida > Neodiplogasteridae > Pristionchus > Pristionchus maxplancki. The sequence continues at coordinate 41,815 of LS553884.1, read as the reverse complement.
CGGGGCAGATCAGCAACTGCAACAAAAGATGATTTCGAGAAGCTCAAAAACAGCTATGTGCATTCCTGTTTCATGGCATGAACACGAGCACTGATGAATTACTAACAACTGTGAGAACGTTAACTAAGTATTTGCCCGGAGAAGTTAAGTTTCATGTTATCAATAAAGTACCTCAACAATCTCCGCCCCCCTCTCAACCGGCTCCCTCCTTCCAATCACGGAGCAGCCAAAGTCGGCCAATTTGAAGCTTCTCGACGCCTTGACGAAGAGGACGTTCGACGGCTTGACGTCGAGGTGCAGAATCGAGAAACTGTGGCAGTGTGCGAGAGCGCTCGCGATCTGAAACAATTTGTGAATAACAATAATAGCTAATCAAAAATAAAATCGTTGTGTGTCGATTAGTTTATTTTTTTAAATATTAAGATGTTTGAGTATGAGCTTGTTAAAAAGTAAAAAGGGAGTGTGACTAAATCAGCGAGAAACAGAAGTGAGGAAAGCAGCCAACCTGGTGAATAGCGTCCATCTTCAGTTGATTCTCCACTAGACAGTCCTCATTGTCCAGAAGAGACTGCAGATTGCCCCCGTCCACCAGCTCGCTCATCACATGAAAGTGACTGTCGGTCACAGTGAATCTGAAATCGGAAGAACGATTATTGTGCTGCTGTTGTCAAATTCTACGTTCAAGATACATCACACATATTTGACGAAAATATTAGCTAAGTTGTGTTTGATACAAAACTTCATTGGTGATGTTACTAGACAAAGTAGAGCAAACTCTTGAGAAACGCTATGATAAAAAATCGACCTCACCCCAGTGCTGATACAACGAATGGCGATGCAGGCACAAGAAAGGCCAGCAGTTCGCGTCCGAGCAATCGTTGCTGCGTACTTCCCGTGCCGCGCACTTGCTGGAAATAGGAAATGTAGAGCGAATAAGATAAAGACGTGTTAAAGTTGAATGTTGGATAATGTAAAATAGCTTCGTAGTCTGCTATTTGACTGGCAAAATTTTTATAGTATATAGCGACAACGACCTCACCTTGAGAGCAACAGATTTCTGGTTATACGATGAGAGCACTACTCGCCCGAATCCTCCCACTCCGAGTACTGTAGGAGGTTCCACGGCCGGAAACTGACATCGGCGCTGCGCGATAGATCTACACATGAGATGATAAACAAGGAACTAGGAGAAAACTAGAGTAAAAGAGGTAGAAACACTCACTTTGATGGGGTGGACGATCTGAGTACGTACTCCGTACATCTCAGAGGGCTGATGTAGAACGAGGTAAAGTCCTCGTGAGGAGAAGTACCAAGGAGACTCTAAAATTGATCGGGTTTGAATGAGTTTTAACCACATAAAACTAGCATAATCAAGGATTCTACCTCGTCAGAGTACGTATCCGAAGAACTTGACGTGTTCTGCGGCGAGAGACGAGACGACGTTGGAGTACAATAGTAGAAAACACGAGTGGAACAGTCTAAACAAAAAAAAACAAAAATACAGCGAAAAATTGAGCACTTGGCAAGTTGCCAAAAACCTGGACAGGGAGATTTCCACGATTCAGACTGAGAATGGCGTATTAAATCACACATTTCGATGCGGCGGGCTGCGAGACATCAATTAAAGGTAAAAACATATAAATATTTGCCATGAATAACTCGAAAATAACCTTGTTTTGGAAACTGAAACGATTTCCAAAATAAATTTAAAACTCCCGCTCTTCCGTACGGGAACCAATGCGTAGAGAGAAAACGATACGCAGGCAAGGGAGACCACATTTTTCCGAAAGCGACTTTTTCTTTTACGTTCAGGCTTTCTTCCGGCTAAAACCGTCAGAATGGTGAGGATTTTAATATTATTTTATGCTAATTCAGCTGGAAAACGAATATATTTAGTGCTTATCCAGTTACTATGCCGATTTTTTTCTTTCGTTTTGGCTAATTTTGGAATTTTCAGCCTTCCAAGAAGGTCATCAAGAAGAAGGTGGCCGCCCCTCCTTCGAACCTCCGCGCCGCCGCTGAGAAGAAGAAGACCGAGAACCCCCTCTTCGAGAGACGTCCTCGTGACTTCACCATCGGTACGCATTTTTTAAGAGATTGATTTTGTCATATTTGACGTGCGCGTCGACTGTAGCCTGATTGTCTCGGCGTGAAGGTGGCGGTCTTCGTTTTGTGGAGCATCTGGTGCATTTTTATAGTGCTTGAACTAGGTCCACCACGTCGTAGATAGTTTTGTTGTGTGGCGCCTTCGGGATGCCCGGCATGGTTCGCTTATTCCTTGTCGTTTCCTAGCTCCTTTGGAGCCTTGATGGTTGGGAAAGACCAAGCGAAGAACAATTAATAGTATCGGAATGTTGATTTAGAATTGTATTTTGCTCCTTCTCAACAAGTTTAATTTGCAGGCCAGGATGTGCTTCCCAAGCGCGACCTCACCCGTTTCGTGAGATGGCCCAAGTACATCCGCATCCAGAGACAGAAGGCCGTCCTTCTCAAGCGTCTGAAGATCCCGCCCCCGGTCAACCAGTTCCGTACCGCCCTTGATAAGCAGACTGGTAAGTATTTGATTTTATAACTTATAAAAATTTAAATTAGCAAATATTATTGAAACCTCATTTTCACTGCTATTTTTCAGCCAGCCAGGCTTTCAAGCTCATCAACAAGTACAGACCTGAGTCTGCTGAGGCCAAGAAGGCTCGCCTCCAGGCCCGTGCTGAGGCTCGTGCCGCCGGAAAGAAGGAGGAGGTCACCAAGAGACCCCCCATGGTCCGCTTCGGAATCCAGAACGTGACCAGAGCCATTGAGACCCGCAAGGTGAACACTTTCTCTTTGAAGTCATCTTGTTTAGTTTTTATTCTGACTTATATATTGATGTTCATTTCCTTCGTTTCAGGCCCAGCTGGTCCTCATCGCCCACGATGTTGACCCCCTTGAGGTCGTCATCTTCCTCCCCGCTCTGTGCCGTAAGTTCAAGATCCCTTACGCCATCGTCAAGGGAAAGGCTGCCCTCGGAACCGTTGTCCGCAGAAAGGTCGCTGCCACCGTCGCCCTCACCGATGTCAACCCGTGAGTGTTATTCTTTTTTATTTGTTCTCCCACGCATTGTTTTAAATATGTTATTTACTTTCGTGTTTCAGCGAGGACAAGCAGAACCTCTCCAAGCTCGTCGAGTCCGTCAACAACAACTTCCTTGAGCGCGCCGATGAGATCCGCAAGCACTGGGGTGGCGGAATCATGTCCGACAGATCCAACGCTAAGCAGACCAAGCTCGAGAAGGCCAGGCTCAGGGATCTTACCGGAAAATAAATTGTTGTTACCCCATTGTTATAAAATGGTTGTTTATGTTTCCAGTTTTGTGCTGCACATATTAAAGTTACACATTCCTTTGCACAATATCTGGACGGTTACAACTACACTGAGGGATTGCATTTTGGCTGGGAAGGATAAAAAAGGGGGAACTAGCAGGAAAGGATAGCGCGGCGTGCTCTCGTTTCTTTGGATTCTCTCTATTTTCTCATGTTGAATATCGGTCTCTAGGTCCATCCAGGCAATGGCCGAAGCTGTTTGTTTGAAGAATCCTCGCTTTCTCTTTACATCCATAAGTCTCGCAGTTTCTCCTGTCCATGAAAACCTCAAGTGATTGTGATGTTGTTCTGCTGGTTTGTGCACTCTCAAGGTGTGTCAGTCGTTTGGCGGGAAGGGAATAGGTACAGAAGCTGTTCTTGAATCGTCGTTTATCTGCTTTCTGCGCGATCACACGATGCTCTTTTCTAGTCCCCTTTCTGTGTTCCTTCTCTCCCGATTGCTCACACTCACTTGAATATGATCGTGTGCCTCCCTTCTTTCCATGATTCTCCCGCTCTCTTCCCTCCTTTCGCAATACTCCTCCCCCATTCCAAAGGAAAGCTCTTGCGATGAATCAACGTAGTTTTCATGCTGTTCTCGATAGTTTATGCGGTGGATTCCTCCACGTTTATTGGTTTAACTCGTCTTTATCCAATCTCCTTGTCGAATTTAGCTTATTCTATCTCCAAAGTGGTTTAGAACCACATCGTTTGTGGCAAAGTGGATGATCTGGATCATAGTCAGAGCTTTCCCATGTTGTGTTGCTGTGCGCGTGGCCGGTTGCGGGCGCGAAACAAGCAAACTGCGCCCGCCATCTGTATTTCCATCCTATTTCACCCCCATTTCCCCACTTTTTGACGTCTTCTTTTCTCAACGTTGACGTCCGTCTTCCAGGCGACAGTAGCAGCCAGAGGACAGCCGAAGGGACGATGAGTCTCAAGCAGATTGTCGGGCACAGTGAGTGGATTACGGTATTCGGCTAATCGATAATCTTTATCCTTGTATTAGTGGAGTTATTGAAGGGCTTCCATGCTCTGTTTGATGAGGTGGCACTTGTAGGGGTGCTTTCCTTGATGTTCAAGATCTTTCAACGATAGTTTCTGGGAGGGGAAAGGCAATGCTATTTCCTAGATAGTGAAGGCAATTGAGCGCAGAATTTGACTGCCGCCTCCATTTTCTCGCGCCAGAGCCGATTGAATGGCTAAAGGGCGGGGGAAAGTGGACATTATCTTTAGCCCCATTCTGGGTTTGGATTGAAAATGCTTCATAGACTCTGTTGGAAACGCATCGAAGGCGGGGGAGTTAACTGCTGAAATAGGAAACCCACTGGCTAGAGCTCATCAAATTTTCCGAGAAAACAAATAATGTCTACCTCCTACATTATCGATCTAGACTTCAGCCTATTATTTTATGCCAACGATAGTGAAATATGGGAGAAAGAAGGAGAGCCGTATGCATACAAATGAGAGCTGAAGCCATACATTGTCGAAATTGTGGGGGATAAAGGAGGAGAGGGAAATGTTTTTGAATTTGATTGATGAGCCATGTTAGAAGGGATGCGTGGATGAAAGGAACAAAGGAGGCGGAAAGATGAGCAAAGATAGTGGAGGGATGCAAGAGATTGATGAGGGGGAAGGGCGAGATTGTGGGTTGTAGTTTGTAGTCTGATCTATGATCTTTGACCCCTTGCAGAGCTGCTCAAGGATGTGATCCAGCCACTGAAGAAGCCGGGCAAGGCCGGCAGCTGGAACGTGCTGATCGTGGACAGACTCTCGATGAGAATGCTCAGTGAGTTGGGGGAGTTTGAAGTTTGATCTTTATAGGGCTATCGTGATGGGAAAAATATTATTGTTTCATTAGAAAGGTTGCAATTACTGTCTTTCCTTGAGAGCTCTAAAGTATACGTTGCCACTGAAACATGAAATGAGTTGTTGCAAAATGAAGAGTTCTGGGAACTAAATATCAGCATTTTCAAATGTTTGAATTGTTGTTCCGGAACTTTCTTCTCTGACAAGATTAGCTTTCGATGTAATCACTAAAATATGAAAAGACTCTGAAACGGGAAATTAGCAGTCCAAAAAGTTTTAGGCCAACGTTGTTTTACTACTATTCGGATATGACAATTTCTGCCATAAAAGAAATTACACTCTAGGCACGACCTCTCTCTCTTTCTCAGGTGCGTGCTGCAAGATGCACGACATTCTGGAGGAGGGCATCACGATAGTCGAGGATCTGGCCAAGAGCAGGTATTTGGGATGATTGGAACTAGAGCATAGTCTTGATTTAATGAAAACTTAAGCGCTGTCACGATGTTTTGAATGAACCAATTGCTAAAATAATTGTAGTTTCTTACCCTCAAGATTACTGCTTCAGTGGGTTTTTATAGTATGGTTTGAAAAAAATTTGATGCTGATATCGAATTGAGGCTGAAAAATACCAAAATTAAACCAATTGTCAATTGAATTCCCCTTGCAGGGAGCCGCTGCCGTCACTGGAGGGCATCTACCTGCTGGCGCCCACGCAGGAGTCGGTGAGTACGGTAGGAATATGGTGGGGGTACTGTAGGGGTACGGTAAGAGTCGATGAGTACTGTAGGATTACGGAGGGATGCTGTTGGAGTCGGTGAGTGTACGGTAGGGGCATGGTAGATGTACGGTAGGGTACGGTAGATACTCCTGACAAGGTTGTGAGAAGTGAGGTAGATGTAGGATCGCCGTTGGCCTTTGGCATTAGGCCATGGGAAAAGGAATTTATGAGTCATACAATAATAATGGCTTCGATGATTCTGTGCTTCGTAATCGCGCTATCATGGCATAGTAAGAGTGAGCAATAGTGTGGCTCGTCATAATTGTGTTTCGAAACAAAATAAGGATGAATCACTCGTCAGATCCAGCGACTCATCAACGACTTCTCGGTGCGTCATCAGTACAAGGCGAGTTTGTTTATTGATTGGTCGAAGTGGGTAGTCGGGCAAATGAGGAGGATTTTGGGAAATTCGTAGCCTGGCAGTTCATGGTGATTCTATGTTTTACTATGAATGTTTATGCCACATTGAACTTGTGAAATAATTTTTGGCTGTATTATGAGAAAAAAATTTCTAATTAGACAATTCCTGATGGTTCCATGTTCCGCTGCGAAGATATGAGCCGTATGGAATTAGTGAAATGATGAATGTCCATTGTATCGTTCAAAAATTACAATTCTCGAAAATATTTGGCGTTTTTTGCAAATCGATGTTTCACTGTGATACTAACAGTCGCGTGGGAGTCAGTTGAACAATAGACATCACTTGTGCGGTCGTAATACACAATAATCCATTCTAATAAATTAAAATTAATTTAATTTACAGTGCGCCCACGTGTTCTTCACGGAGGCGTGCCCCGAGGGCCTCTTCAACATGCTGTGCAAGTCGACCGCGTCCAAGTGCGTGCACTTGCCTTGTTCTTCACTAATCGCATGGTTTTGATTGTTACAAGGATTGGGGGTTACCTAATTTGTTACTTTTCTTCTTGGACAAGTTGCCGAAGTCTTGGGAGCTAAGGTCATGCTTAGGCGCATTGAGCAAGTTTTCTTGTTTTTTTTGGAGACATAATGAGAAAAGATTACGAGTACCAGCGAGAATGTGGATATACAAATTTCGTGAAACATGCATGTTAAAGGGTGATTGCTAGGGGTCATCACGAGTGCCGATACACGCTTTCGGTAATTCTTTACCGTTTTTCTTACCGTTATTTTATCAATTGCAGGTTCATCAAGACCTGCAAGGAGATCAATATCGCCTTCACGCCGTACGAGAGCCAGGTACGGTAGAGTACGGTACAGTCGAGGACGATGGAGGGTTGATTTATATTGGAAATATCGGTTGACCATCTATTAACTGTAAGGGCCATCTCGAGATTAGATGATGGGTTTGAAACGGGAACAAATAGGGTATACGTCCACAGTTGAAATAGTACCGTAAAACCAACAGTACAATAACTCCCACCATGTGTTTTTAGTCGTCACAAGTTGCCTACCGTGTGATTTTCGATGAAAATTGCCAAAATGCTCACACTATGTGGTTTTTGGAACTAATTTTCAACAAACCATGTGTTTTTGGAACGACCCTATATTTGGTATTTCAACTCTGTATACGTCCATGGGTTGTTTCGCTATTTCGATGGTGCAGGAAAGTTAAAAATATGTTAGGATCGATAATCTAGACTGCACAGCTAATTCATAGATATTGTTGTTATTTTCCCGTAAATCTGGCGCATCAATTGACTTTAGAGGCGGTCAGGAGATTTGATAAAATCGGTGAAACGGGAAAGATAAGGATCTCGGATTGTTTTGCTTTAGCGGTGGTCTGGGATCGTTACCGATGAGTCACATTTGGTATATCCATGTCGAGGCTGGTATTGTATGGGGGCACTTTTCTAGTTCCGTGCCAAGCCCCGCCCCCTTGGCTCCTCCCCTATAGAACGGGGGCGGGCCCTTGGACATGAATGGTTACGAATCTCATCCTTATTGTTAGGTTGCTTAGGCTTAGTCTTGGCCTCTCAGCCTTAGCCTCTCATAGGCCCGCCTCTAATCAAGGGGAGGAGCCGAGGGGGCGGGGCTTGGCACGGAACTAGAAAACTTCCTGTATGGGAAACAGCCTGGGCATCATGCATAGAATTATGCTATTAGTGTTGAAAAGTTCTCGTAAATTGTCGATGGAGCTGTCGCATGAATATAGGATGAGACTGAAACGGGAAACAAAGCGGTTTCATCGCTCGTTCCGCTATTAGAGGGACCACTGGTTTCAATATTTCGGGATTGATTTTTATATAGCTCTGATCTGATTTAAGTACGCTTTTGTTGTTTTTTTCTGTCCATTTGTACTGTTCATGGGGTTAGAAACAACCTCGAGGATATATGATGAGAGCGCAACGAGAAAGAAGGAAGTAAAAAAATATTGTTTTTTAAGCGAGTAAGGTGTGATCTGATATGATAGGCAGGGTAGTCTAATCAATTGAATTATTTTATTTCCCTCTCGCTCCTACAGTGCATTGGCTCTTAGGCGGTCTTGAGAATATAGGATGAGACTGAAACCGAACGTTTGCAGGTGTACACGCTCGACTCGCCCGACACCTTTTTCCTCTACTTCAACGCGATGAAGCAGGGAGGTACGGTAGTTTTTTCAGTTGTCGATTGTCCGGGAGTACGGTAGCCGCTGGTGTACGGTAGCCTTTCAGTTGTTCATTGATAGGGTACAGTAGTGGCATTTTTAGAAGAGCAAATGTACTGGGATTAGAATTTTCCTTATTATCTTTTTGGATGATTTTCGTGTTTACAATTGAAACTGCAAAGAATATCACAATGTGAGGAACTGACGAAACAAGAAATGGGCCAATTGCGCCAATTTTATATTTGTGTTATGGGATATGTTCTGATCTTATTAAAAATGCGGAGGTCTGGTGAAGATAAGGAACGAGTGAAGCACAGATTAGTTTGTTGGGGATTTTATACTGAAGCGATCATCCTCCAAGATGTAGAATGATCAGTTATCGATTCTCAACTGACACTGTAAAAGTACTGTAGTCAAGGTTTAAGAGACGAATCGCCAGAGAATCACCCACGCCGCGGCGGTAGACAAAACATATGTCCTACCCGCCCATCAAGTTTATGTAAGGTACTTCGAACGATGCTCTTTCAAACTGCGCTTTTGGATTTTTGATATCGGGTCTCATTTTCGGGTTACGGTAGGTCAAAGATGGACGATACGGTAGTTTTTCGCGAAATTCGCCATACCAAAATGATCATAACTCGGCTCAAAATGATAATAGAAACTTTTCCAAAAGTGAATTAGAAAGAGGAAAGCTCGGGCAACATTTCGAAATAGTGAAACTCATTCCTGGCCGATGCACCGGTGCGGAGCGGTCGGGTGGCGGAAATTATGGTGTAACCTTGGTAATACCGATTTGGCAAACAGATATTTATGTTTTTTTCAAAGTACCTACATATGTCTAAGAAATCACCAAAAATCAGACATTTCTGAGAGGGGGAAAAAATCGGCGCTCATTTTTGTCCTCCGGCCCAAAAATGACTTTTGGAAATGATCACGCAAACCACTCCATTTCATCACATCTGTGCTCAAAGTTATTAAATACTATTAGAAACATTCAAAAAATTCGATTGGAGCACTTTACAGATCTATTAAAGGGAGAAAAATCGATATTCTGACCCACGGTGAACCACATGTTCAAAGTGCTCTGAATTAAAGCCCAATCAACTTTCTAGTA
>LS553884.1:7093-29698 GCA_900490775.1 Pristionchus maxplancki | reverse complement strand
TACTAGAAAGTTGATTGGGCTTTAATTCAGAGCACTTTGAACATGTGGTTCACCGTGGGTCAGAATATCGATTTTTCTCCCTTTAATAGATCTGTAAAGTGCTCCAATCGAATTTTTTGAATGTTTCTAATAGTATTTAATAACTTTGAGCACAGATGTGATGAAATGGAGTGGTTTGCGTGATCATTTCCAAAAGTCACTTTGGGCCGGAGGACAAAAATGAGCGCCGATTTTTTTCCCCATCTCAGAAATGTCTGATTTTTGGTGATTTCTTAGACATATGTAGGTACTTTGAAAAAAACATAAATATCTGTTTGCCAAATCGGTATTACCAAGGTTATACCATAATTTCCGCCACCCGACCGCTCCGCACCGGTGCATCGGCCAGGAATGAGTTTCACTATTTCGAAATGTTGCCCGAGCTTTCCTCTTTCTAATTCACTTTTGGAAAAGTTTCTATTATCATTTTGAGCCGAGTTATGATCATTTTGGTATGGCGAATTTCGCGAAAAACTACCGTATCCTCCATGTTTGACCTACTGTAACCCGAAAATGAGACCCGATATCAAAAATCCGAAAGCGCAGTTTGAAAGAGCATCGTTCATAGTACCTTACATACCGCCGCGGGGCCTCCCAAATGGGTGATTCTCTCGCGATTCGTCTCTTAAGAATCAATCGATCGCAGGTCTGACGACGAATCTGGAGCGGATCGCGGAGCAGATCGCGACGGTGTGCGCGACGCTCGGGGAGTACCCCGTCCTGCGGTGAGTGAGGGGGGGATACGGTAGGAGATTGTAGAGGAGTGATATTGATTGATTATTTTATGGAACGAATATTAATTGTTTATTGTTGGCTTGCATAAGATGTGGAAGAATCATCGACAGTACCGGTGCTGTGGATAATACGAATTCGTAGCGAAACTTTAATACTCGGCATTACTATTTCGAAAAGGGATAATGCGAGGGTAATCATTTTGACTGCTAGGGTTGGTTAGTGATTCAAGATTGAAAGTACGACTGCAATTAAGTTTGCAATGACCTAAAGGATGTTGAGCAACTTAAGAAACGTGAATGCTTGGGTTGGATTTTCAATTTTCCGTTGGATGATGCGGGCTTTTTGGAATGCACTGAAATGCTAGCGTGAATCGATGTCTAGGTGGATATAAGTATCCTACAGAGCATAATTGCTGGTTGCATTATTTGTGAGAACGCTAATCTACTCGTGCATTACACGTTTGGATAACTAACAAAGTATGAGTACTCCGTGGAGCGGGAATGCTCTGGTTGATTGGTTGAGACAGAATTATTAGTGGCATAAAAAAGTTAGCTGACGATATTCTCTTGCAGCTACCGTGCCGACTTCGAGCGCAACCAGGAGCTGCTGCAGCTGGTGAGCCAGAAGCTGGATGCGTACAAGGTACGGTATGAGGAGGGTACGGTAGGACTACGGTAGATGTAGTTTGCGAGTTCGGTAGATGATAAGAGTACGATAGAAATAACAAGAATATGGTTGTAAGAGTTGTAAATTTTTTCTGAGAGCTATCATCATGTAATTGCTATTGCTAGGCGACCGAAGAAAGAAGTAAGAAAATTGAAACGCAAAAGAAGAGGAAAGAAACTGAAAATGCTCAAGTTGGTGCACCTGAGAAGGTATCTCAAAATTGAATATAAAATTTGCAATTTGCCCCCGAAAGTGGGTTTTGCAAAGACGGTACTGCCGTGTTTCAATGCCAGTGCATATTCGACGATGGGAGTAGGGCAGCAATTCCGATGCGTTGTATATCTTTAGAACCAACTATCTCTACTACTAAAATTTCTGATTCCTAGATAAATCAATGACCCATTTTGACCAGCCCGTGAATCTGAGAAATCAAAGACGGCATTGCAGGCGGACGACCCGTCGATGGGCGAGGGCGCGGAGAAGGCGCGCTCGCAGCTGATCATCATCGGTGAGGAGGGGACTTTGATCTTTGATCTTTGAGGAGAAGTGTAGTTTGTAGTTTAATCTTTGAGGATGGATGCAGTTTGTAGTTTGATACTTGACCTACAGGGTAGTTTCGATCTTTAACTGTTGTAGGGTGCTGAGATATTGTCCAGGTACATTAGCGGATCTGGAACTGAGAGGAAGATGAGTATTGTGGGGAACATGAATGCATCAGGTTCCTAGATTGTTAGAGTTTCTGGATTATTAGGGAAAGAAGGGTATGATAGGTAACGAACTATTCTTAAGGAAATGAAGGAATTGAAAACTAAACTAATCGATAATTGATCTTTGATCTCTGCAGATCGAGGCTTCGACGCGGTGACGCCGCTGCTACACGAGCTCACCCTGCAGGTATAGGGTAGATTATCGATTGGAGGGGATACGGTAGACGAAATTGGAGGGATGCGGTAGTCAAGCAGTATCGACTGAACAGTGCAGGACTACTGTGGATTAGGATTATGTTGTTGTGTGATTTTTTGTATTGGATGAATCGTTCTGGGATCAATTTGAAATGAGATGACCAAGGGATGATGAGGATTGGGAGAGACACCAATTGTCAGAGAGGACTTTTGAATTAATGATTTTTTGTCCTCATTTTGTATTTTATTCGCATGTGATGCGATTTTTTTTTTCGGAGATATGCACTATAGATACTATTGATGTGGGAAAAATTAATGAATGGCACCTCATCACAGGGAAATGATTTTTTTGGGAATACACAGTTAGTAACGATCAAAAAATGAGGATCGCGTGAAACATGCACGATTTAATGTGAAATCCTTCGTTTCGAGATAATATATTATCTCGAAACGAAAACCAATCATCCACTAATATATTAGTGGATGATTGGTTTTTCTCTAACGGTGGCACGCTGGGCTGGATCGAAAGTGGGGTGATCAGGAGAATGATGAGGATCGGGTGTAACGGGAATGGTTTATTGCGAATTTGTACCTTCGCAGCTTGGGTGATAGTGAGATTTTTGAAGTAGTTAGTAGAAACTCAAGAACAATTGTTGCTGAAGTGATCGAGGCGGAGATAAGAAACCTGCGCAACACAAATGCAATTGGTCGGGCATTCCTGAAAATTATTATTGAACGATTATTGATTGATTAACTACAGCATACCTACCTTATCGATTGGCAGGCAATGTGCTACGACCTGCTCGGCATCGAGAACGACGTGTACCGGTACGAGACGGGCGGAGGAGAGAGTGTCGATAAGGAGGTACGGTAGGATGGGGATACGGGGATACGGTAGGTTTGAGATACTGTTGTTCGGCGCGAATCAGAAACCACAGAAGCATTTTTAAGGATGAAAAGAAGAAAATGTCAAAAAGCAAACCGGTTTCGAAAGAAGTGAAGATGATGTTATGGAAAAGCCCAGAAGTGATAGAGGGCGAGGTATCATTTTGAAAAACAGTACGCGTGGATGTTCTGATCATGGTTAATAAGGTTCGGTGGATGGAGTACGGTGGATTTTTGAAATTAAGGGATACAGTAGCTCGGATTACGGTAATCGATCGCGCAGGTGCTGCTCGACGAGAACGACGATCTGTGGGTGGAGAACCGGCACAAGCACATCGCCGTCGTCTCGCAGGATGTGAGTGCCTGATTATCTAGCTTAATTAGCTCATTAATTACTAAAATTAAATCTGTTGTTGTATTAACTAGGATGTGAGCTGATGTTTTATAAAAGTGAGCGCGCAAGATTGGAAATGGAAGGGCTTGTGGAGTATGATGAAGTAGTGAAACACGAATGTTTGTTGTGTCTTCATGGTTGAATTTAGCGCCTAGAAAGATCGCATTGCCGTCGTGTCGCGGGATGTGAGTGCTGATTAATTAACTTAATTACTAATTAATTAACATTTTATAATGGTGTTGTATTGAAAGAATATTTTGGGATTTAGGTGCGAGGAGTGAAGATTATTAGAAACCGAGAGGCTAGGAATGTATGAGGAACTAGTGAAACGTGAATGTTTATGGCGCTGCCGCGATTGCATTTATTTCCTAGACAGACGGGGTTGCTGGCACCCCGCCGACGTGTGCGAGTACTGATTAGCAGCTAGTTAATTAGATAGCTTAATTTGTCAAGTGCTATATAAAAATAACCAGGAGAGCGTCGTTCCCCGCCTACGGCGGTGATTTCGTCACGCTTACTATTTCATTATGTTTCGCAATTCCTATGCAGCGCGACTTGTTTACTTGACCCGGGAGGGGGACACACACACTCACGCTTGCGCTTTATTAATAGTAGATGTAGTTTTAATGATAAGCGAGTTAATGATGAGTGGATGTTTGAGCGATAAAGGCAACTTGATTACAACTGGTAGAGCGTGTGTAGTATGAGGAAGTAGTGAAACGTGAATGATAGAGGCGTCGCTGCGGTCCGCGGTTAATTTTATCTCTCTCTCTCTTTAGAGGGTTGACGGTAGGTGGGATGTTGGAGCATAGCAAAAGGAATGCAACGATTACAAAAAAAATAGTCTTGAGGGTATGAGGAGCAGGTGAAACGTGAATGTTTGAGGCATGCCGCATTATTGCTTTTAGCTTGAGAAGGATAGACATAGTGTTGGCAAGGGGTGCTGAATATAAATATCGCTGGAAGGGAGTGGAGTATTTGTTGCCAAAGATTTTCGTGATTTGTTGAAAGTGGTGGCGATCGGAGAATGATGAATATTCGCTGAAACGTGAATGGGCAGCAATATTTCAATTGGCAATTTACAAATCTGTTGAAACGAGAATTTGAGAGGGGTGGGGGCGTATTTACAAGTGTCGGAATGTTTGTCCTTTTTGATGAGAAACAAGCCTTAACATTAGTGCTATTGGAATAGCGTCGAGTACGTGGCCATGAACTACAAGTGAAATCTGGATGGTCAGAGCGATGATCTGAGATGAAAATTCACTTTTGCAGGTGACCAAGGGCCTCAAGAAGTTCTCGGACACGAAGATGGGCATGAAGGCCGACAGCAAGAGCATCAAGGTACGGTATCTAGGTATTGTTTGATTGGGTTACGGTAGAGGGGGAAGAACATCAAGGTACGGTTGATGGTAGTGATTGGGTTACGGTAGCGAGTATTGATTTTGTCACGATTATACCGCTTCACTGCAAGAGTTTGGGATTTTTCGCGCTGAACGTGAAATGAATCATACATATAGTAACATCTCGTTAATTTTGGAGTGTAAGAGCTGTACAAATTCGATTCTGAAGACTACGCTTCGTTTATCGTGCATCTTAATCGATTTCTTTGTGTAAGCAGATACAGTAGCCCACACTCGTTGCAGGACCTCTCGCTGATGATCAAGAAGATGCCGCAGTTCCAGAAGGAGCTCAACAAGTTCAGGTACGGAAGGGCGATCGATATTCGCGGTCCCATGAGGAATTTTATGGAGACGGTAATTATCGATCTTACAGTACGCACTTCCATCTGGCGGAGGAGTGCATGAAGCAGTACCAGCAGGGCGTGGACAAGCTGTGCAAGGTGGAGCAGGTACGGTATCGGGAGGGTACGGTAGGCAGGGAGTATGGTATCGAGTATTGATTTTTACAAGTAAATTGGAGGAGAAATAGGCAAAATATTGTGCAAGTGCTATGAGGTTTCACTCACAAGCTGTAGCACTTACGCAAGTTCCTTACAAACATCTCCGAGTCCGAGTCCCATTCGTTGTAGCTTTCTTCATGTAATCAGAATAAACCTACAGTTGAATGAAAGATTGTTTGAAAATTTAACCGAACTTGTTAGGTCTAGGTTTCTCAGGCACATTCTGTCATGCGCGATTGAATCGAAATTGATTTTAGCTCGGGTGTCCCTTCACAAAAAAAACCTTTAAAAAAACTTAAACTAGTGAGACCTGAGTTGTAAGGATGTATCGTGCGTTTCGAATGCTCAGCAAAGTCACTACGGTGTTTAGCAAAAGTTCTGTGTTTAGCAGCAGACTCCGCCCACCTTCCTATCTGGGCGCCCTGGAACGCTTTAATCGCTTTTTTGCTCGCACGTTTTCGCGACTTGTTTTATCGACTGCTTGCGCGATTACGGCTTTGTTTTGTGTTGTTAGACAAAAATAAATGCAAAAAATAAGCCAAAAACTCAGCAAAACGAAAGTGGGCGGAGCCCGAAAACGCAACGCGTGTGCTTGCTCCGCCCTCTTTCGTTTTCGAACGACTGGAACCGAATTCGGCACTACCGGAACTGATTATATTCTCACGATAACTAAATAACACTAACAAATGAGATCGACACCGATTTTATCGGTACTGATCCACTACTAATCAATACCTACCGTAATCCTCCTCTTCCGCTCAGGACCTGGCGATGCAAGCGGACGCGGAGGGCGAGAAGGTGAAGGACGCGATGAAGCTGATGGTACCGCTGCTCATCGATCCGGCCGTGCGACAGGAGGACAGACTGCGCCTGATCCTACTGTACATCCTGAGCAAGAACGGTACGGTAGGGAGGTCTCGAGGACTGGCTTTATTACGGTAGAATTGGTAGTTTATTGTTGTATAATCTAAAGTGATCGTAATCAACTTGAACGAGGGTTACGGTAGGTTACGGTTCCTCGACGTTGTAATCCTGTCGTGCTATTCCAGAAAACGGCCAGCAATGTGGTGAGTTTTGTGTGTGCGTATGTTTCGGGTTATGGACTATGAATGGTGCAAACGGAGGATCTGCCGCAGTATTATGAGTATTGATTAAAAGCTTGTGTTGTGTGTGCCGTCCCTCTATCCTTTTATTTCGCTCCTGTGGGTCTGCGGGAGCTTCTACTTCTATGTTTACATTTTCTTCTCCTCCCTTTGGTACTGGGCCTTCTGGGATGCTACGGTAATTGATCGATACCGTAATCCCCTCGATTGTCGTTGCAGGAATCACGGAGGAGAACCTGAACAAGCTGCTGCAGCACGCGAACATTCCGGCGGCCGAGAAGGAGACCATCACGAATGCCGCCTTCCTGGGCCTGAATATCACCACTGATGTGAGAACGATAGGAGTACGGTAGGGCGGGAATACGGTAGGGGTACGGTAGATGCATGATATTTATATTCTGGTCCAATGAATGTGAATCAGGGAACTTATTGTTTGCGAAAAACTGCTACACTGATTGTGAGAGAGGTTTCGTGTATCAGAGATTGGCCAAAGTAGGCAGCGAGTGCAGTAGTGCAATAATGTTGTGCCTTTGTATTAATTATTCGAAAACATTTACGAGCTAATATGATTGATTTAATCGTTGCAGGCCGGCCGTAAGAAGGTGTGGGTCCCGACGCGCAAGGAGCGAGCGAACGAGCAGGTACGGTAGGGGAGGAGGATTATTGATATTTTCGAGTTTAAATTAAGGTAAAGACAGCCCGGAGTGTAGAAACTGTCGAAAATGTGACTTTGTGAAAGTTGGTAGGCTTTGTGTTTCAATGGTGGTGCGAATAAGGCGAAAACGGGAGGGCAATAATTTCTTTGGCTCCTGTTGTCCTAAAAATAATAAAAAATTTGAATTGCTGTAGGTTATCGTTTATTGTTAGAGCTGTTGTGTTTCAACATAGCTACAAGTGGGGAAGATTCAGCAGTGTGGAAATGAGATCTGGTCATGCGATGGAAAAATAATAATGAAATACAATTCGGTGTCTAACCTCTGATCTTTGTTCTCTGATCTCCGTCATCCCCTCAGGTGTACCAGTCGTCGCGCTGGGTCCCGGTGATCAAGGACATCGTGGAGGACGCGTGTGATGAGAAGCTCGACCCCAAGCACTTCCCCTTCCTCAGCGGAAAGCCGGCGAGCCAGGCGTACAGGTACGGTAGGGGGGAGTACGGTAGAGCAGGTTACGGTATTCGAAATGGATTACGGTAATAATCTCATTCGCAGGGCGCCGACGTCCGCGCGCTACGGCCAGTGGCACAAGGAGAGAGGACAGCAGGCGGCGTACAGGTTGGTTTCCAAGTCTTTACCAGCAAAATCATGTTCACGAAACATGGAGGTATTCAGTTTCACCGTTACGGCAAAGATTAAAATGGGCTTGCAATTTAGTGTTAGTTAGGGGTTGCTTGGAAATTCAGACTTACGAGCATGATTGAACTGCGTTTCAGTTGTATGTCTTCTTGTAGGTTGGCAGATGCTGTAGAAATTTTGATGAAGGGTATCTGCAGGGAACAAGTTTTAAAATGACAAACATTACGGTTTCGTGTTTCACCATGACGTATAGGATTGGGACAAAATGGCTGAAGTTAGTTATAATTTCCCGCTTATTACAAGAATATCAAAAAATCAAGAAAAGCAGTCTGAGCTGGTTCGAAGTATATTTTTTTCGCCTGAAAAAGAGGGGGGGGGGAGAAAGATGTCAGAGTCGTGTTTTATCATCATAGCAAATTACATGCTCAGAGAATATCTGCAATCATATTCAGTTGATCGGGAGAAAATAATTTCTAGCAAGATGGTAGTTGCGTTGTAGTTGCGTTTCACCTCTGTCTCATATTGTAGTGGGATCTCATTGTGGCAGTGATTAAATCGTGGATATGTTAAAAACATTATTAGTGATCGATGTACTTACTAGTCCCCATTTCCTTTGGATTACGGGCCAATTGCATGGAGAATACCGGATCTGGAAAATAGAATGATCGTTCTAAATCTCAGATCCGGCCCCCGTCTCATCATCTTCATCGTGGGCGGCGTGACGTACTCGGAGATGCGCGTCGCCTACGAGGTCTCCAAGGACAAGAAGCCCTGGGAGGTCGTCATCGGTGAGTAGTACGGTATGCGTAGAGTTGGGTCAGAATAGTGTAGTGTTGGCTAGAATTAGAGTAGCGCTGCAGTGAGCAAGACACATTTTTAACGCGGAAATACGAGATCTAGATAGAAGGTGGTGTTGAGTTTCGCAGTTCTGTCAAGTTGAAGGGGAATTGTTTCATGGCAATGCGATCAAGCGTTAGATAGAAACATGCCGGTTTCTAAGTAGTAGATTATTTCGTTCTTCAGTTGATGGTCAGAGGTAAGATGCTAGAAGTTGTGTTGTTTCGAATGTTCTTTGGATCGACCAACTGTAGGGATACGGTATCTGGTATACGGTAGCTGACGGTGCGGTGTGTCAGATTCGCAATTGCAGGCTCGGAGCAGATCATCACGCCCGACCAGTTCCTGTGCAATCTGCGCGATCTGAACAAGCCTCGCGATTGACTGGCGGGGCCCGGAGGCTGCACGCTGTCGGTGGTGGACGAGACTGCGCGCTTCGTGCGAGTCTGATACCGTAACCCCCTCACCTATCTGACCCACCGTACTCACGGTACCAGCAGCCCCCGAGCATACATAGATATCAATTATCTCCCCTTGTGCATAAATCTAATTTATTGATAGTATATGATGTATGTAGTTGTACCCTATTATGATCGGTAGCCATCATAATTTATTTACCTTTTCATTTCTCCGGGAAGTTGTTGTAGCCCCTCTAATCTGTATGGTATCCTTGCTTCTTTTTGCTTAGAGTTGTCTGGAATAAAATGCTGTAGCGAGACTAGTTGCCCATAGAGTGCCTACCCTAATACCGACGTAGATTTACTGCCCGAACAGTATTGAAGATATTTCACTTCTTGTTTTGCGATGTCGCATGTAATTTATCCTTTGTCATTCCGAACATTATTTTCTGCATGTGTGAGAATAAAGATGCGTTCATAAAACTTATAAAGAAACGGTATTATCTCGACTATGAATTATCGTCTTCGAATTATGATGTTCTGAAGATATTTGAGACTCTCGTTGTCTTGAATTTAAATATTTTTGAACTGCCACTTATAAAATCGAGAAATAATTTGAATTGAATGGCACAGCCGGACAAAGGAAATCCGTCGAAAAGCGAAGTTCGGCAGGTCATGTGTCTGATTTGAGCATGGTATAAAGAAATGTGCCAATTTCGCTCATTTTTCTAATATTTCATATTTTAAATATATTTTCCATGTATATTACTATTAATATTACAATAATAATTAATTTAAACAATTTGGATGTTAGCAAAAATATTTCACATGATAAAAACTCTCACCACGAAATTGCCTGAGTACCGTACTTTTTCCACTTTGCGTTCGAAAACGAGGACTTTTTCTTTTTTCTTCTTTTTCAGCGATGTTTTCGATTCTTTCGCGGTTTTATTGATTATAAACTGTTTCATTTCTATTCAAAATGTGAACACGCGTCTCTAGCTCGCATTGCGTTGTTATTATGCTCAAATTCGTCGTTTTCAGGTAAGATGGCTCGCGTCAAGACTAGAGAGCTGCGCGGAAAGCCCAAGGAGGCTCTTAACAAGACCCTCGAGGAGCAGAAGACCGAGCTCGCCAACCTCCAGGCTAGTTATTTCTTATTTAATCTTTTTAAAGTAGTTTTGACGTGCGCGTTAACTGTAGCCTGATTGTCTCGGCATGACGGTGGCGGTTTTCGTTTTGTGGAGCATCTGGTGCATTTTTATAGTGCTTGAACTAGGTCCACCACGTCGTAGATAGTTTTGTTGTGTGGCGCCTTCGGGATGCCCGGCATGGTTCGCTTATTCCTTATCGTTTCCTAGCTCCTTTGGAGCCTTGATGGTTGGGAAAGACCAAGCGAAGAACAATTACTTGCAATTTATTTTTATTTTTGCGTTTCTGATTTTTTATAGTTTAATTAACTATATTTTTTACAGGTCTCCAAGGTGACCGGTGGAGCCGCTTCCAAGCTCTCCAAGATCAGAGTCGTCCGCAAGAACATCGCCAGAGTTCTGACCGTCATCAACCAGACCCAGAAGCAGGAGCTCAGAAAGTTCTACAAGGTACGATTTGGTTTTAAAATTTCTTTTTTTGTTGTTTTCTATTTTTGATGCGAACATTTTCTGTAGCTAGAGTGCTTCGGTGCTTTAGTGGCGGATTATGTTGTGGAGCATCGGGTACTTCTTGTGGAGTCTGCACCTGGTCCACCGTGTCGTAGATAAATAGGCTGTGAGGCGCCTTCGGGATGCCCGGCTTGATTTGCTTATTCCTTATCGTTTCCTAGTTTCTATGAAACCATGATGGTTGGGAAAGACCAAGCAACGAACACTAATTTATTATTTATTTTCAGGGAAAGAAGTACCTGCCCACGGACATCAGGTACAAGAAGACCCGTGCTATGCGCCGCGCTCTCACCACCCACGAGGCCTCCATCAAGTCGGCCAAGCAGCTCGCCAAGACGAGAAAGTTCGTCAACAGAAAGTTCGCCGTCAAGGCCTAAGCTGTTGTTGTTACTTGTTATCGTCTCGTTATCCCTGAGTAAACGCGATGATTTCTTTCGAGTTGTGACGTTCGCACCCACAGGGCACTGACATTTTGACACTTACCGAACTTTCTCGGATGGCTAGCGGTAGCATCTGCTTGGTTCTTCATGGAATAAGGGGACATGTGAGTTGTAGAAATTACTGCCTTGCGGTTTGACGAAATCGTTATTTCTTCACTTACTATTAGGTAACGCGTGTTCGTTTTCCTTGCGGAGTCTAATTCGTCTTTAGATTCATTTCAAGGGATAGAGTTTTAAACGCGATCCTATTTCTACCTCTCGTATAACATTCCGTAGAATGTTTCTTTTAATAGTGCTTTGAATTGATTAGGAATAGGATCGATTAATTTAATTTCAAGCTTGCGTGGAGCTGTGCCTTTGAAATGGCAAAAGAGTCACAAATTTATAGATACGTAAACGGGAACATTGTGAGTCAGTACAGGACAGTTGTGAACATGATCAGGAAAGATTTGGGACGGTTTTATCACTAGGCAATAGTGATATGATCGAGCGGTACTATAAAATGGTTGTTGTGGACGACGTGGGTGAGATGATTGGCTTGTCATGGAGTATGTCTACTCTTCCTCCTGAAATATTGTTTGCTAATTGTGGTCCTTTTCTTGTGTCTCACCTCTTCCTCCTCCTCTTCCTCCTCTTCTTCCTCTTCTTCTTCCTCCTCTTCCTCCTCCTCCTCCTCCTCCTCAGCCTCTTCCTCAGCTGCTTCCTCAGCAGCTGCGGGCTCTACCTTTTCCTCTTCCTCGGCTTCGGCCTCAGCCTCTTCCTCGGGTTCCTCGACGACCTTGTTGGCCTTGATGGCCTCATCGAGCTGAATAGTTTGCGTTCTTAAATGAATTTCTTATACGCTAGGTACCTTCTCATCCATCTTCTTTCTAGTGAAGGGATCAGCCGAGCTGGCGGATCCGGGCGGTCGGTTCTCCTCCCAATCACGGAGAGCGGCCTCGTACTCCTCGACCCTGTAAGAATAGGTTTCGATTCGGACTCGAACCAGATCTCCAATGGATAAGTGGTTAGAATATCACATCACAATATGGGTTGCCTTACAATTAGGATTCTCCATTATTTTCCCCGAAAAGTGGGCTGATTATCTCAGTTTAGAGATAATTTTACCCATGGCTCAATCCCTCATTTTCTCAGTGATTATTTCTCCCGCTAGTTTGTGTATCGATGCGTTAGTTACAACTTTCCCATCTACTGAATATGCTCGAGTGCTTTCCTTCTGTTTGCACTTCACTTTGGTTGCCATTGATTCGCGTGGGGATATCCGAGAGTTATCTCATTATCGATAAGTTTTCCTCCATGCATGAGCCAAGACGTGATGGTAGGTCTGTTTGCGCGCCTACTGGCACATCTAGATGTAAGAATCCATCAAGAAAACAGCGGGGAATCCCTCTTGTTTGACAGTTTTATATTCTACTCCTCACTTATCCTCACTCGGCTCTTCCCTCTCGAACTCCCTCGCATCCCTCCTCATCCACAAACAATGATGAGAAGGAGGGAGAGGGGAGATGTGACAAGTCGATAGAGGATGCAAAAGAACGCGCATACAACTTTTTGCTTATCGATTGATCGATTCCGGAAAGAAGAGTACGGTACCATTCCTTCTTCCATCCCGCTCGCATGGACGTGTTTCTGGGGGTACCGAAGCCGGTCATGCCGCGCTGCGTAGCCAGCTTGTTGGTGCCGGACTGAAGGGGTACGATACCTGAAAATCAATACCGTAATCTCGGGTTACTGTTGTTTAATCGATAATATCGATTAGATACAGTAGGATACAGTACTCACCCTCGGAGCGCTGCTTGATGTCGGCGTCGATGTCCTTGCCGCCCTGCAATACGGTTGGATTGGGTACTGTAGTCAGACTACGGTAGGGTTCGGTAGGTCACACTCACCGACACATGGGGCAGGACGTCTCGGACTTTGAGGAAACCTCCGGTGCCTCGCTGGGTGGCGAACTTGTTCTGGCCAGAGTACCAGGGAGTGTACTCAGTTCCCTTACGGGCGAGGTCCTCGCTGGAATTTGTTTAATCACGGTATCAATCGATAATATGCGAAAATTCGAACTTTTCTGTGCAGCGCTATAGTATTTTTTGGTTACGTTAGTTCGGTGGGGCACGCACCTGAATCCGGTGTACTCGATCTCGGTCGTTGCTTGACGCACGGCGCCGACTCCGGGAGGAGCGCACATGCCCTGCTGCGAGGCGAAGAGGTTGGTTCCCGACCTGAAATGGGGTACGGTAGGGTTCGGTATCGATCGATCGATAATCAGGTTCAGATAGCTACAGTACTCACTGGTAGCAGAGGATGCCGTGGGTGCGTCTGTCGTGGGGCATGCGGCCTCGAATCATGGGCACCTGGTTACGGTGGCCTCCCATCGAGACCTGAGTTTGGCGGGTCAGATATTTGTTTCGGTAGGTCAGACTCGTTACCTCTCCGGCCTGGGACGCGTAGCCGAAATCTCCGCACTGCTTGGGCAGAATCTTCTCGCCCTCCTTGTCAAGGACGGTCTCCCACTCCTTCTTGTACGAGATCTTGGGCACCTGTAAACATCGCGTGGTGGGGTGCGTGGTGCAAGCGCGGCGCCGTTTAGTAAACGTCGCATCCGATAGATGGTGTGCATACCTGCATTCTGTTCGCTCCCATGGGCGTCTCGCCCTTCTGCGACGCGTACTGGTTGGTACCGCACTGCGTGCGTAGCACGTTCTCGGATTGACGGTCGTGCTCGATGTAACTGAAGAAAATCGATAAATCAATAATTGCCCAAAGCTACCGTAAAAAAACGAAAACTAAAGTATGCTACCGTACCCCATCTTCTTATCCTTGGTGACGTTGAGACGGGGCATTCCCAGGCCGGTCATGCCGCGCTGCGTCTCGAACTTGTTGGTTCCCGCCTGGAAAATCGATAGGATGACGTAATAAATCAATTTGCGATCGGCAAAGATACGGTAGGCTAGAAAATCGGTAAGCTGGGGTTACCGTACCTGCATGGAGAGGAAGGAGTGGCCACCCTTGAGCTGCTCGAGGGTCCACTTCTTGCGCGGGGCAGGAGTATCATCGTAGCCATACTGTAAGGAGTACGGTAGGAATTCGGTGGATATTGATTTATTGATTTTGCTACTTTGCTCACAAACCAGGCAATAGCTATTAGTTGCAAATCAATCGATAACTTGGCGGATTCGAGAGCGTTAACATAGGTTCAATCGATACACGTTTCCGTGATTCGTTATCTTCACTCAGAAAAGCGAGATAGTTCGTGAAAGAGAAACATTGCTCGACGAAAGATGAATATTGATGGAAAACCAGGCGGAATTCGCAACTTACATCGTCGGACATGGTTGCTCAGTTGGCGGGTGTTACCTGAAGGCTCGAGACAACTGGAGTAATGACTCCCTGCCTTCTCCCCTCCTGCTGAGTTGGGGGCGGAGCTGCCGATTCATGGAATCCGGTCTGCCTCTCTTCTTAACCCCCTTACCCTCTTTCGCTCGCTCTTCTCTGGAATCTCCCCGGGATCTCAGAGGATCTCAACGTGTTGTAACCAACGAGAAGTGGCTGGGTAAATACCGTCGATGAGGAGGTGGGACTCTCCCGATTCCGCCTTGTCTCTCGCTTCGTCTGACCGGATAGACACCACGAAGATTAGGGAGGGTAAAGCCATCGGAGGAAGGAGAAGTGAAGGGGTGCGAGAAGGTTAGGAGGATGAAAAAAGAGATGGGTTAGAGCTATTTGTGAATAGGGAATGAGCCGAGTGTTTTCGAAAGTGGAGGGTGTTTGAACTTTGAAGATGCTATGTAGTCATCTAAGGTCTTGTGATCAGATCCTCTTCATAAGAGATGAAGCCTGGTTCGACACAAAAATTCTGAAAATCTTAACAAATGACATCCAGAAACAGGACCAAAGGTGAAATTCCAAGACAACAGCGAAAGATCAAAGTCCAAACAACAAGAGGTCAGAGCCAGATTCTTGTCATGAGAAATAAAGCGTTGTTCAGGAGTTCAAAGATCAAAGACCATACACCGAGATAATTGAACAATCTACAAGCACTTTATCCATTCGTAGCCGCAGGGGGAAGGGGCATAAATTATCGATCGGTCTCTTCTCTTCTCTGCGTGATCTACTGCAATACCGTAATCAATCTATACCGTAATCATTGGCTACCGTGCCTTTAACTGGACTCGGGCTGCGAGGAGCTACTCAGCGGCTGCATGAGACCGCCACCGCGGATTCCCTGAATCACGAATAACGTAACCCAATCCCCTGATACCGTACCCTGTGAGCTACCGTACCCTGAGATACGGTACCCTGGTCTACCGTATACCTTGTAGAGTCTCCAGATGAGGAACATGAGGAGAATTTTGATGAGCACCCAGAGAACGTAGACAAGGAACCAATACCAGGCGAAGTCTGTAAGGTCAGAGATCAAAGATCAAAGATCAAAAGATCAAAGATTAAAGTTCCAACTTACAGCCCCAGTAGGTGAAATCGAATCCGACTGCAAAAAGGAGATTGTGTTATTACACTGGGGGTACGGTGGGCATACGGCATATCGATTGCTGGATACGGTAGGCATCCAGCTACCGTAGTATACCGTATCAAATGAATCGCAAACTGACGGAAGCCGAGGAAGGCGATGGCGAACCAGAAGACGTAGTAGCAGACCATGAGCGCCTGCAAGAGGGATGTGCTAATTGCCGGTTCCGGCTTCCGGCTCCGGGCATTTCCCGGTTCTAACCTCACAAATAGCGG
This sequence comes from Pristionchus maxplancki, assembly GCA_900490775.1. Classification (NCBI taxonomy): domain Eukaryota; kingdom Metazoa; phylum Nematoda; class Chromadorea; order Rhabditida; family Neodiplogasteridae; genus Pristionchus; species Pristionchus maxplancki. Next base: position 13,706 of record LS553884.1, on the reverse strand, counting down.
CAACGAAGATGTGCGCGGTGCGGCCCTTGACGACGCCCGAGGCGAGGTAGCACATGCACATGCACTCGATGATCATGATCGCACAGTACCGGATCTGCAATATTTGCCGGCTCTGGCAATTCGCCGGCTCCGGATGAAATTCCCGGCTCCCGGGAGCCGGGAAGTAGGGAGGTGAATCGCAAACTGGTTACCGTACCCGCCATTCGTACCACGACCACGAGTAGACGAGCTGGATAAAGTCGAGGATGGCGTAGATCGCGAAGAAGATCGATAGCACGCGAGCGAGCAACTGAGATAGAGGTACTGTAGGGTACGGTAGGGTACTGTAGGGGTACGGTAAGGTAGGCACAATATCCTCGCCAATAGCACAGTTATACAGTAACGACATAGTCAACGGAGAGTCGGGGATACTGTAACAACCGTGACTCGGGGATACTGTAACAACCGTGACTCGGGGACACGGTACAGCATCCACAGCACGGGGTCCCGTAGCTACGGTTGTTCGTGGGAGTACGGTAGGTCGTGCGGTGGGTCACACAAGCTCACATCATCCTTGAGCTTGGGGATGAGCGAGGAGCCCTCGGCGGCCTCGGTGACGCTGTCGAACTTGAACACGTACATCCTGAGCGGCGAGGGGAGGTTACGGTAGGGGTACGGTAAGTCAGAGCGATTACCTGCAGAGCGCTAGACGATCCAACCAAGCGGCAGAGAGGTCGGAGTGCAGAATGAGGCGAGAACGAGGGAGAAATAAATCAATAAGGCGCGTTGAATAACTAAATTGGGGGATTGGGCAAGGAGATAGTACAGTTTTGAACAAGACAAGGCAATTAGCACGTCTGCCGGGGCCTATTTAAAGAGCGCGGATCCTTTGTCTGCCTCACTCTTCGATGAGGGACCATCTGATCGTCACGGGCCTGCTGGCCGCCGTCGCCAGCGGAGGCGTCTACGAGAAGGTGAGGACACCTGGGTACCCCGGAGACTTACCGTGCACCTCTTCAGGCGTGGCGTGAGAAGCGCGAGGCGCGTCGTTTTCTCGAGGACTTTCTAGCGGTGGGTACCGTACCCATCTATCGTACCCTACCGTACCCTACCGTATCCAATTGTAGGTCAAGCGCGACAACGTCGAGAAGCGCGCTGCCGACTACGGCTACGACTACTCTACGGTAGGTTACGGTATCCTACCATCTACCGTAACCCTTACCGTATTCAGCCGGTCTACGATTACTACGGTACCTCTGGACGCCCCAACTACGGCTCTGTGGAGGGATCAAGATACGATTACAATACGGTAGGGGAGTACGGTATTCGACCTAGTAATCGAATGTACAGTACCCCTCATCGGCACCTCCTTCCTACGATCGAGAATATTACAATACGGTAGGAGAGTACGGTATTCGACCTACAGTAATTGAATGTACAGTACCCCTCATCGGCACCTCCTTCCTACGATCGAGGAGTGGAGGGATCAGGATACGACTATACCACTGTGGGTTACGGTGGCTACAGTAACCTTTGAATGTCGATTATTCCAGAGCGCCCCATCTGTACAGGATACTACTGCACACCCATATACTACTGGATACCCCTACTATCCGGTACGGTAGTCTGGTACCGTACCTGAACAATATCGATTGCTTCAGCGCTCCTCGTCCGAGTACCCCACCTACAACAGAAAGAAGCGCGAGGCCGGCTACGATTTTGACTCGTATACTACGGTAGGGTACAGTACCCAGCAATCGATACCGTATACCTACCGTATGCAGACTCCGGAATACGATAACTTCTTCGAGCAATCTACCAGTGCCCCTGAGGAGGGGAACAGTGGAGATGAGGTGGTAGGTCACGACGGATTGGTACCGTATCCCATCATTTCATTGCAGGCTTCGGGCAACGGTAACTACGAGGGTTCTGGATATGAGGGCTCTGGATATGGTGGATACGAAGACTATGCTACCACTGGATACCCTGACTACAACAGAGGAGAGGAGGTGGTAAGTAGTGATGCGAACAGAGACTGTTCTCCAGTCCTGGCCCCCTCTAGTCCGTTTCTCCGTCTCTTCATGTATTTCCGCCTTTGCAGACTTCGGGCTACCGTAGCTACGAGGGCTCTGGATACGAAGGTTCGGGATACGGTGGATTCGAAGACTATTCTACCACTGGATACCCTGACTACCCTGCTGATGCTGGAGTGGTAGGCCGCCCCGGCTTGGTACCGGATCCCAACCCCATTTCAGACTCCTGACTACCCTACCTTCGAGGGTTCTGGATACGGCGGACGTTCTGGATACGATAGTTATGAGACCGGAACCACTGGATATCCCTACTACCCGGTTGGTACCCTGGTACCGTGCCCAACATTATCGATTGGTTCAGAGGGAGAGCACTGACGACTATCGCACCTATGAACCCGCGTACACCACCGAACCCAGGGTAAGTCACGGGTACGGTAGCTTACCGTACCCAGTAATCGATGTCGTATGCCTACCGTAATCGTTGCAGTACCAAGACTACCCGGTTCCGACTTCCACCGAGGCTCCCTACTACAGACAGGAGCAGTATGAGACGGTAGTTACAGTACACCTACAGTACCCTACCGTAATCACTGCAGACCCCGGACTACAACACCGACTCTGGCTATGAACCCGGGTTCGCAAACAAGGTAAGCTTGGTACCGCGTTGGTACCGTACCCTACCGTATCCAAATTACAGGCGAGCTACGACAATGACTACTACCGCGGCGGCGAAACCACGTACGAGACGGTACGGTATCTACAGTACACCTTGAGCTACCGTACCCTTACCGCAGCCCTTGCAGACCCCTGACTACGTCGACGACCGTACGACCACCGAGGCACCGAGCGCCCAGGAAGAGTACCAGGAGCCGCTGGGCCCTGCCCACCCCCGCAAGGTACGGTATCGATTGAATACGGTAGCTGGGTTATTGTAGTCGTTGTCGATTGAAGCATAGTATGTAAGGAGCCGGTATCGATTGTGATTCGGTAGCCTTGTATCGATTGAAGTACGGTAGACGATGTGATTACGGTAATCAGTTATCGATTACAGGCGAAGATCTCGGTCGATGTCTCGATTGACATTTCGAAGCGCGCGGCCGCCGAAGAGAAAACAATTGGAAGCGAAAAGAAAACCGAGGAAACTCGCGATTGAGACCATTTCCCGTTGATAAAGTCTCTTCAAGATTCTGTTTTAGTCGGAGCTTGGAATGATCTTGAGGAGACTCCCGAAAGAGACTGAGTGCCCGTATAAAGTGCTCTTGTCGGCTGTTGCTATGTAAAGTCTTCAAGATTCTGTTTGAGTCTTCTTTTTTTCCGGCAATCGGAACACGGAAATAAACAGCCGTTGTCGTGTCATAAGAGGCTGGTTGCGTAAGAATCAATAATTAGGTGGCACAGTGATTTTTCAAAAAGCTGGGGAAAGATGTTCTCGAGGGTGGTGACTTCATTTTGCGTTAACTGGTGAATGAAAATAAGAAGCTATATTTTCAAATTCACTCTCAATTAGAAGGTAATCGCGGAAAAATCAAAGTAATCGAGTCGGTGAAATAACATGAAGAATAGTCCGGCTGAACGAGTGTCTTTTGCTCTCCGATATTGAAATCGTTTTCCTTCAACCAAGTAAGGACTTCCTTCTGAAATTCAGCAGCTGAATATAAATAATGCGTCGTATGTTTCTTCACCTTATAATTATCCTTGAACGTTTCTGGGCACCTGACAAGAACGAGTATCCAAGACTTCTCGCAATCGGACACGATGGCATACTCAAACTGTAGTCTTCCATAAGGATCTTTCGCTTCGGGACCGATCTTGTAGATCCAGACTGAAACAAATGTTAGATTAAACAATCTGAAATCGAAATCTCAATAACGAGATTGTATTGCGTTTTTATAACTTTGATTTGGTTCTTTATAAAAACACATTGCGTTGATACAATCGATAAGTCACTAACATGATTTTTATTTTCCTACACTCCCCTTAATACGTTCCAAATGTGTGTACCTACACTGGGATCCATCCATCTGGAGCATTGGAAGGTCCTCATCTGTTGTCGTTAGTCGTCGTATTTTATCCTTCCTCATGGGATGTCCCACTTCTCGGTACGTTTTTTCAACTTCGACTTTCATTCTGTATTTTTCCGAGTGTTGGTAGTCGACATAAATCATCTCCAGACGGCTATCTGAAAGATGATGCATGCATTCAAATTTTTGTTTTCTTATTTATAATTATAATGAATACCAATTCTTAAAAAAATTTGTTCAAATTTACGTTTCTGAAAAATCACACTGATAAATCAGTGTAAACTAACAAGGCACTAACTTTAAAAAGAATGAATAAAGATCGACGCACAGCCATAGATTATGCAGGTGTGGTTGTGAATAGGAGTGGAGAGGAGACCCTCGAACCATCTGTGCAATATTTTTTTTACCGACATTTTTTTTTAGATCGAACAATTAATCGAATGCGAATTCACTCACCTTCCCATCATCTTCTCCATGTAAACGTGCGCTGGAGTAATATTAGCGGATATGGGTTGGCAAGGATCACTCGAATTGGTCAACAGCGAGTTGATATCATCGGCGCGACTCCCTTCATTACTATCACAAGGATAACTGAGTATGTGTATTATAAGGGTCGAAGCGAGAAGATCCGTCAAAGTCGCCATGCCACTCTGGTCACAAGAGGGAAGGAATGCAAATAGTGCATTATCGGGGTTTGAAATCTTTCACTTGACATTCTCCCTTCTCTTTACAACTGAATGAACAATTCAGAATGGGATGATTTCCTACTCCGATAGTACGCTATTTGCTTCGTCTTCCGTTACACTCGTGACCCAAGCTGCATGGCGACTTTAGAGCAACCGCTTACTTCCACCGTTCTAATTATTCTGAGTGCGTTCCTACAGCCCAGTTGTCACGCAGAATGGAGTGGCATCATCGAGGAAACCGCTTCCACTACTGAAAAACCCTTCATTCTTCCCTACTCTCTCGATTTTCTCAACAACAGACAAAGTCATTACGATGACGATAAATGCGTCGTGCACGGTATAGGAGAGCAGATGTTCGAGCACAAGTTGGAAGATGATTTGGATATGCGAAAGATGATGGGCAGGTGAGGTTTTTCCATTTCACAGCTCTATTTCTCCCTATTTACCCATATTTTGAACAATACGGATCGTTCGCAGATGGTTCGAAGGCCTCGTTGATCCCGCTTACCATTGGCCAACAATGAAAAACGGCTACAAGTGCATGGTCTACGAATGTGAGCTTTTTTAGATACGTTAAAATGTTCTTCAAGTAATGAGTAATTTTAATAGTCATTTTTCAGACGGGCGGCTTTTCTTGGCCCACCACACCACGTCCTTCGATGTTACCAGGACATTCACGCACAACACAAAGTCTTCATCTCGTTTGAAGGATTTCGGCTACATGACGTCGTCTGAGCCGAGAAATGCCATGTTGGCCTTTCACTTCTCGACATATAAAAGGCTGTACCAACATGCCACTAAATGTGAGCAGATGAATTTTAAACATACTTACTCAGGTTAGGAACCTGGGAAGGAGTAATTGTGAACCAAATTCCAGTCTGGATCTATAAGGTCGGCCCGGAAGGCAAGGATTCCTTCGGTCGAATGCACTACGAATATGCCATCGTAGCTGACTGTTATATGCGATTTGTGGTTGTGATCGTCAGAAATCCGGAGAAATTCAAGGAAAAATATAAAGTGATCATTTTTCCAAGAATGTACTGTTTGTGAGAACGATGTGTGGCATGAAATGGCTTTCTTCATTCTGCATGTCCTCTCGCTTTATAACTGGTGAGAGATTGCGCAAAATGAAAAGACGATGCATTGCGAAGCTATCCGTTGTGTGATTTCACAGAATCATTATTATATTACAGGAGGAGGTTCTAAATTGGCTCAATGCTCACGGCCACGAAATCAGCAGCGCCCAATACCATCTTGTGCAGCCATCCTACTTCAATTGCTATTACGATTCGGTTACCCAAGCAGACTTCTAGTTTTGGTTTATTGATGAATACAGCGAATGTTACATTTGCACGGATCTGTCATAGAGATTGTCGAAAAATATTCGAGCAGACTTGATAGAATAATTCAGGTTATTTTCTGTTCAAATTGTCTTCCGCCAAAGGAACTCCCGACAAGAGCACTTTGTCTACGGCGAAGCGGTCTCTCTTGGTAGTCGTCTCTTCAAGTTCATTTCTGATAAAATTGCCAGCAACAAAAAGAGAAGGCTCAAACAGAATTTTCAAGTGACTTTGATCAGGATAGTCCATTCTAGGGTTGCAGGTTCGGTATCGGTATTGCCGCGCCCTCTTCCCTTCCCCTCCCTCTCTCTCTCGTAATACCGCGAGAGACACGCAACTATGCCAGAGGGTGCGGGATCCCGCACTCTCTGCGGGATTGGTGCGGGATTTGAGATGCCCATCCCTTCTCGCTCCCCTCTCTCCCCCCTTTCCCTTGATCGGCACAGCCCAAGAGAGGAGAGAGTGTGAGGAACGGAGAGAGTCTCCTTGATCGCGAGTCAACAAGAGGGACGGAGAGGATGGGAAGAGGCCTCTCAAATCCCGCACCAATCCCG
>LS553780.1:0-16941 GCA_900490775.1 Pristionchus maxplancki | reverse complement strand
AGACTACTGTAGTCGACCCTCACCGGATAAAATTTCAATCTGGTGTGGCTTAGACCGAGTAATACCAATACGGATCAAGAGGCATTAGGTGGACACGGTAGTTCTCATTGGTCAAATCTCTGACCGGTGAGGTAGGCCAATGAACTTTGGAAGGGACACCAATTGCAAACTGAACTTGGTTACTGACACTGCCTATTCAGTCAGCCACCTCAGCCACCTGGAGTATGCGGACGACGTAGCTCTCGTCGCCAAGTCACGCCCCAAACTGGAAAGGATGCTGAGAAAGTTGATCGAGGCATGCAGCCGATTTGGGCTTGAGGTCAATGCTTCCAAGACCAATCTCCTCACCTCCTGTACCACTACGCGATCCCCCAATGTTCATCGACAATCTGAAGTTTGAATTCGTGGAATCAGCAACCTATCTCGGAGGAAGAATCTCTCCTCCACCGGATCATACTGCCGAGATCGAACATCGGATCCGATTGGGATGGTTCGCGTGGACCAAGCTCTCTCGCCTACTCACTACCCGACTCCTCCCCATGAAGACTAGGAGAAGACTTTTCGAGAGCTGCATTAACACCGTACTGTATGGATCAGAAGTATGGGCCTTGAGAACAAGCGATAAGGAGAGACTGAGTGTCACCCAGAGGAAAATGGAAAGGAAGATGCTGGGAGTTACCATGATAGACCGCTGGCGCAGTGAAAGGATCCGGGAAACTACAACGCTACGAGACTGGATCCAGGAGGGATTGAAACGCAAAGCGCGCTGGGCCCTCAAGGTCAGGAGTATCAATCTGTAGCAATGGGGCCGCGCGAGCACTGTATGGACGCAGTACTATGGAAAACGCCCCCCGGGGGAAGCCTAGATCTCGCTGGAGAGATGGCCTAAGAAGAGCCATTGGCAATCACTGGTGGAATGCAACCTATGAAGAATACCGCCCCCTCCTCATCTGAGCGTTAGCGCCTGACATGATAAATTGATTGATTGATTGATTGACTGCCTATTCACACCAAAGATGACTACTGTAGTTGACCCTCACCGGACAAAATTTCATTCTGGTGTGGCTTAGACCGAGTAATAGCAATACGGACCAAGAGGCATTAGGTGGATTCTGTAGTTCTCATTGGGCAGATCTCTGACCGGTGAGGTGGGCCAATGAACTTTGGAAGGGACACCAGGTACAGACTAAACTTGATAACTGACACTGCCTATTCACACCAAAGATGACTACTGTGGTTGACCCTCACCGGACAAAATTTCATTCTGGTGTGACTTAGACCGATTAATAGCAATACGAACCAAAAGGTATTAGGTGGATTCGGTAGTTCTCACTGGTCAGATCTTTAACCCGTGATGTGGGTCAATGAATTTTGAGGGGACATCAATTGCAAACTGAACTTAGTAACTGACACTGTCTATTCACACCAAAGATGACTACTGTAGTTGGCCCTCACCAGACAACATTTCAATCTGGTGTGGTTTAGATCGAATAATAACAATACTGACCAAGCGGCATTAGGTGGATGCGGTAGTTCTCATTGGTCAGATCTCTACCCCGTGCGGTGGGTCAATGAAACATTAGGGAGACCAACAATTGTAAACTGAACTTGGTAACTGGCACTGCCTATTCACACCAAAGACCACAGACTACTGTAGTCGACCCTCACCGGATAACATTTCAATCTGGTGTGGCCTAGACCGAGTAATAGCAACGCGGACCAAGAGGCATTAGGTGGATTCGGTAGTTCTCATTGGTCAGATCTCTGACCGGTGAGGTGGGCCAATGAACTTTGAAAGGGACACCAGGTACAGACTAAACTTGATAACTTACACTGCCTATTCACACCAAAGATGACTACTGTAGTCGACCCTCACCGGATAACATTGCAATCTGGTGTGGCCTAGACCGAGTAATAGCAACACGGACCAAGAGGCATTAGGTGGATTCGGTAGTTCTCATTGGTCAGATCTCTAACAAGAGATCTATCTGGTGGGTCAATGAACATTAGGGAGCCCAACAATTGTAAACAGAACTTGGTAGCTGGCCCAGCCTATTCGCGCCAAAGATGACTACTGTAGTTGACCCTCACATGACAACATTTCAATCTGGTGTGGCCTAGTCCAAGCATTAAAAATATTGACCTAGAGGGATTAGGTGGATGCGGTAGTTCTCAAGGGTCAGATCTCTGACCGGTGAGGTGGGCCAATGAACTTTGGAAGAGACATCAGGTACAGACTAAACTTGGTAACTGACACTGCCTATTCACACCAAAGATGACTACTGTATTCACTACCGTCCTTCGATTGGTTCTGCTTGAATGCGACTGGAGCAACGAAGGAATGACTATCGATGGGAAGCTGCTCACTCACCTCTCCTACGCCGACGACATCATTCTCATAGCAAGAAGGAAGCCCTCGTTAGAGAGAATGTTGACTACTTTGAAGGAAAATGCTATCACCTGCGGGTTGTCAATTAATGCAAAGAAAACAGTGCTACTAACCAATTGCATTACAACGAGAACGCCAATATCAATCCAATGTGAAAAGTATGAATTTGTTGACAAAGCATCCTATCTCGGAATAACATTGTCTTTTCGACGAATTCGAAGTGCATGGGGCGCATGGAGTAGAATCCACGATCCAATGATTTCCAATCGCCTCGACATCAAATATAAACGAAGAGCTTTAGAGGCGCTTATTACATCCGCTGCTCTTTACGGCGCCAAACTTTGGTCTTTGCGTCAGTCGGACAAAGCAAAACTACGTGTAGCCCCAGCACAAAATGGAACGAAAGATCCTCGGTATTTCGCTACTACATCGATGGACAAACCAACGCATAAGAGGAGTCATCAAAGTGAAGGACTGGGTACAACTAGCAGAGAGAAAGAAGATAAATTGGGCGAATCGAGTACGGCAACAGGATAACTCTCGATGGTTACGAATTCTAACCACTTGGATACCGTACTCCCACAGAAGATCAAAGGGTCATCCCAGAATTCAATGGCGATACGGAATACACTCAATTATCGGAGAAGACTGGTGGTCAATTTCACCAGAAGAGTACAGCACCAGAAGAGATCAGCATGTGATTTAACACCCAATCCGTAATTCTGATAAAGATGCTAATTCTGATGACTACTGTAGTTGACCCTCACCGGACAACATTTCAATATGGTGCGGTTTAGACCGAATAATAACAATACTGACCAAGCGGCATTAGGTGGATGCGGTAGTTCTCATTGGTTAGATCTCTAACCTGTGCGGTGCGTCAATGAACTTTGAGGGGGGGACACCAATTGTAAACCGGACTTCATAACTGACACTGTCTATTCACACCAAAAGATGACTACTGTAATTGGCCCTCTCCGGACAACATTTCATTCTGGTGTGGCTTAGGCCGAGTATTAACAATTCGGACCAAGAGGCATTAGGTGGATTCGGTAGTTCTCATTGGTCAGGTCTCTAACCCGTGCGGTGGGTCAATGAACTTTGGAAGAGACACCAATTGCAAACTGAATTGGTAACTAACACTGCCTATTCACACCAAAGACCAAGACTACTGTAGTCGACCCTCACCGGATAACATTTCAATCTGGTGTGGCCTAGACCGAGTATTAGCAATACGGACCAAGAGGCATTAGGTGGATTCGGTAGTTCTCATTGGTCAGATTTCTGACCGGTGAGGTGGGCCAATGAACTTTGGAAGAGACACCAGGTACAGACTAAACTTGATAACTGACACTGTCTATTCACACCAAAAGATGACTACTGTAATTGGCCCTCACCGGATAACATTTCATTCTGGTGTGGCTTAGGCCGAGTATTAACAATACGGACCAAGATGCATTAGGTGGATTCGGTAGTTCTCATTGGTCAGGTCTCTAACCCGTGCGGTGGGTCAATGAACTTTGGAAGAGACACCAATTGCAAACTGAATTGGTAACTAACACTGCCTATTCACACCAATTATGACTACTGTAGTTGACCCTCTCCGGACAACATTTCAATCTGGTGTGGCTTAGGCCGAGTAATACCAATATCGACCAAGAGACATTATGTGGACTCGGTAGTTCTCATCGGTCAGATCACTAACCCCGTGCAGTGGGTCAATGAAACCCCTGATGGGACACCAATTGTAAACTGAACTTGGTAACTGACACAACATATTCACACCAAAGATGACGACTGTAGCTGACCCTCTCCGGACAGCATTTCCCTCTGGTATGGATTAGACCGGTCCATTACAGCCATATCTTTCGAGCGCACTACGGCCGTTTAGTTAGAGCAAAAATGTTCACTCGGACATAATATGTTGAATCAAAAGGACTAATTTAATTCCTTCGATACAATGATGCATTGCTGGTATTGATCAGAACGAACAACGATCCTGGTCACAGGGTGTCAGACGAATATGGTAGTTCTCATTGATCAAATCTCTAACTCTTAGAGAGTCTAAGCAATCGAACGTAAAGATGAGATTAGTAATAGGCACTTCTTCTATTCATATTATTCCTAGCTATGGCTGTTATCTACCCTATCAAAACCTTGTTTTAATGTTCTTGTTGAATAATGAGTCTGGCAAGAAAGCTGTTTGTGGAAACAATAGTTCTCATAGGTCATGTCTACAATCTGAGAGGGACTAACCGAATCCGATGCCTACAATCGTTAACTGAACCTGGTACTAGACACTACCTGTTCATATCAATTTAGTTTACAGGAAGTCAATCAGTTCAGACTTATGATCCGGTGCAGAATTGATCGAATAATGTGTCAAGTCAAAAGGTGTAATGTGGCTACAATGGTTGTCGTAAGCCAAATTTTTACTCCGAGTGGGGTCCCCTAGTCAACTTCAAGAGCCGGGGAAACTGAAATTGGCTACTGACACTGCCTATTCGCGCCGAAGATGACTACTGTAGTTGGCCCTCTCCGGTCAGCATTTTAATTTGATGTGGATTAGAACGAGTAATAATGATACTGTCCAAGAGACCTTAGGTGGATTGCGGCGTCCTCGTTGGCCAGATATCTGACCCGTGCGGGACATCAGCCAACTTTGGGGAGAGCTACCAGTCACAAACTGAACCTGGTAATAACTAACCAAACCAATCCCAAAATACGGTAATTCAACCAGGGCAGGGTTTTTGATCTTTCACACAGTCAATTTCGAGCTAAAACAGTAGCTGGTATACCATCTGTTCCGTTGGAAGGGGATGGGGCAAGAAGGTATCCATGTAGACCTGTCTCTCTCCTATTCCACTATGGACCATCTGGCTGAGTAACGGGGTTAGCCTCAGGATAGCGTTTGAATACGGTAAATCTCCCCGGTCAGACATCTGATATATGCCGACTTTTCGTACCACCACACACAACCCGAACCTGGTAATCGACACTTCCTGTTTACACTAAAAATAACTACGGTAGTTCAGTCGGCAGGCATTTTAACTACATATAGATCTGGTCGAATGATAATTGTCAAGAGATAATAAACGGATATGATAGTTCTTATAGACCGAATCTCTAGCAAACGGAAGACCATCGGACTTTGTGTTCATCATACGAATAATAAATTCGGTAATTAAAAATTCCTATACACATGAGGGTTTACTACAATAATTCACAGTAGACCTATAGCATCAGACTTGTTTTTAATTGTCTCAATATTAATTTATAAGTCAAAAGGAGAAATATGAACGTTGTGATTACTATAAATAAGCAGTACAGCAGTATAATTGTTATGTTTTCGATTCACAATTTCACATAAATATAATGGTCTAAGAACGATGGGGTTTAGGAGTGAACAGGAGGGTGATATGCATGACATCTGAGAGTTCAATGTTACAGTCATTCTGTTGATTAATACAAATTTGGTGCAACACTTGTTCGCCTATATGCGTGGAAGCAGGGTTGAACCTAATAAACACAGTGGCCGAACAGGGGTTCAATGGTGCGTTTGATACCTCAAGTGTCCAATTGGCATCGACGTCTGGGGTTCCTTGGACTAGATCTTTCATCATTGCCACCGCATCATTCATTGAAGCTTCGAAGTGGTAGAATGCAGGGTCGGGAGATGTGATCTTGAAGGCGCCAGTGATCTGCTCGACACCACTCCGAGGAAGGTGTCGTCTGATCACATCTCGCAGTTCGAAACAATCTGAGATATGCGAAATCAATAAGAGAATTAAACTGAAACTAATGTCATCTAAGTAACTGCCCCATTTTAACTGATAAAAATATACCTGTTCTGTGGTGAAGTCGGAGAAGCTCGAATGGAAGAGGGGGCATCTTTGCGAAGAAGGTGGAATGAAAGGGAATGAAATGCAAGAAGTAAAGTTCAATGAAAAGAGCAGGTAGTTCACATCTGGGCACCACATGTGCGACTAAGAGTTGCTCCTTAAAGTATCCCTTTCACCCGGTAGGGCAAACATCCTACCTTTCATCCTCATTTATTTATTTATTATACTTTATTGGTTGATACACTCATTAGATATACTTGTTATCATGAATTTATATTTCGAATTACCATTCTTTCGCAATGCGTGATAAATAACTGGATATTTTTAAGTGTATTTTATTCATAAATGAGACTAGTGACAACTCTCTTTCTCTCCCAGAATTAACTATTATTTCACGTTTCAGGTGGGATCATTGATATACTATGGCCATGTTAGTCTACTACTAGTACTTTTTTACTAAAAAACAAAATACACCACTTAGAAGACACTATTGACAACTCAACGTCCATAAGTTTCTAAGAGATAGTAACATAGCAAAAGATTATAATAATGACATCGACTCAGAACATTAGAAGCGCTACTTCATTTTTTATTAACGCCATGAAATTTTTAATGTCACCATTTTCTAACAAGGGTAATGTCGTCAAAACAGACGAGTATACATCCATATATGAAATACGGGATTGTAATCATGTTAGATAACTGGTTGCACCCTTCAGAATAGTAATGATTTCCCCTCAGACCAAAGGTAACGCCACATCAAAGTACTGGTAACACCACTTCAAAGTACTGGTGACACCACCTCAAAGTACTGGTAACACCGCTTCGAGACGATGGTTGCACCACGGTTGATCACTAGTGGCAACGAATCGGACGATTTTGTGTTATCAAGTTTAGACAATGGTAAGACCTCATTCAAGTACTACTGACCGTTTCCTCCCATATCATTAATAATGTTACGGGGGGACGCTTACGAAATCAGTTCAACCACTAAAACAGGCCAAAGATGACAGAATTTCAGAGAATTTATGGCACTACAGTAGACCTAACGACGCCCTCCGGTTCCGATCACATAGAATCAATATACACAACAGTACAGGATCCTGATAATATCGCTCATTAATCCGGGCTGTTGATTTCATAGGTTGAAATATCTCTCTATGCATGGGGGCATGCTCACGGCGTGAATTAGATTACGCAATTTGTGTAGTCGTTTCTTCACTATACACAGTCTCTCGTCACTCAAATGGTAGATGGAATTTGTGAAATAAAGAGATGGCGGTTCTATTTATGCACTCCAATGCGAATAATAGAATATTAGTATGCCAGTGATCAGCATGCTATGATGTATGAGCATATTTATCATACAGAGATTTAACACTCGATTAAATGAATCATACTTCCACTACACCCCGACAAATGGTAGTTCGATAGGGGGAGAGCATCCGGGTCGTGGGTTTCGTATATCCGGCCATCGATATCCTTCCCATTGTATGCTTGTGAGTGCATGTGTAATGTTCTTCTAAGCAGATGTGTATATCTTGTAGAATGGGTGGGTGACAAATCGTTATACTTTCGTTCTCGCACAACCTAGTGGGCACACTTCGGGAATGTTGATGCGAGGAAGGATTAATTGAAGTGCGAGTGACTTTTCCATTCGCGATTGTCGAGACCATTGCGGACAGACCCGACCGATGTAGTCCAGAAGGCACATAGGGTCCATTCTTCATAAGAGAGGTAAACTAGAAAAAATAACAGCATTAGCGCCTATTCCAACAGTAATAGGCAGCTTTAGCTATATTTACACCTTTTTACTAAGTCATCCATAATGTAGAAAAAAGAGTGGTTTAAATTGTCCTTGAGAAAAATACGCTGTCTGATGTTATTATTTGATGCGCACTGAGAGGGTGCCATGTGCGGCATAGTTTTTAATCGGGAGAACAACAGCAACAAGATACAAGATCGTGTTTTTCTTAAATAAACACTTGTTTTGTTACGGTATCCGGTACCTTGTTTTGGTGAACGCTGACCATGTTTTTTATACATATAACATCTTGTTTACCAAAATAATTGTTTTGACACATCATTGCGCGAAAATTGTCATTTGTCAGTTAATTAATCATCATCTTGCACAGAATGATACAATAATGATTAATGGCAAGAAAAACAAAAATAACCCCAAAACAAGCAAAAACTAAATTACCCCTACTATCACTCTCAGGCCTCTCCGTGGTTTGAATTTTCTGTGATGAAACGGCCTGAGAGTGATAGTAGGGGTAATTTAGTTTTTGCTTGTTTTGGGGTTATTTTTGTTTTTCTTGCCATTAATCATTATTGTATCATTCTGTGCAAGATGATGATTAATTAACTGACAAATGACAATTTTCGCGCAATGATGTGTCAAAACAATTATTTTGGTAAACAAGATGTTATATGTATAAAAAACATGGTCAGCGTTCACCAAAACAAGGTACCGGATACCGTAACAAAACAAGTGTTTATTTAAGAAAAACACGATCTTGTATCTTGTTGCTGTTGTTCTCCCGATTAAAAACTATGCCGCACATGGCACCCTCTCAGTGCGCATCAAATAATAACATCAGACAGCGTATTTTTCTCAAGGACAATTTAAACCACTCTTTTTTCTACATTATGGATGACTTAGTAAAAAGGTGTAAATATAGCTAAAGCTGCCTATTACTGTTGGAATAGGCGCTAATGCTGTTATTTTTTCTAGTTTACCTCTCTTATGAAGAATGGACCCTATGTGCCTTCTGGACTACATCGGTCGGGTCTGTCCGCAATGGTCTCGACAATCGCGAATGGAAAAGTCACTCGCACTTCAATTAATCCTTCCTCGCATCAACATTCCCGAAGTGTGCCCACTAGGTTGTGCGAGAACGAAAGTATAACGATTTGTCACCCACCCATTCTACAAGATATACACATCTGCTTAGAAGAACATTACACATGCACTCACAAGCATACAATGGGAAGGATATCGATGGCCGGATATACGAAACCCACGACCCGGATGCTCTCCCCCTATCGAACTACCATTTGTCGGGGTGTAGTGGAAGTATGATTCATTTAATCGAGTGTTAAATCTCTGTATGATAAATATGCTCATACATCATAGCATGCTGATCACTGGCATACTAATATTCTATTATTCGCATTGGAGTGCATAAATAGAACCGCCATCTCTTTATTTCACAAATTCCATCTACCATTTGAGTGACGAGAGACTGTGTATAGTGAAGAAACGACTACACAAATTGCGTAATCTAATTCACGCCGTGAGCATGCCCCCATGCATAGAGAGATATTTCAACCTATGAAATCAACAGCCCGGATTAATGAGCGATATTATCAGGATCCTGTACTGTTGTGTATATTGATTCTATGTGATCGGAACCGGAGGGCGTCGTTAGGTCTACTGTAGTGCCATAAATTCTCTGAAATTCTGTCATCTTTGGCCTGTTTTAGTGGTTGAACTGATTTCGTAAGCGTCCCCCCGTAACATTATTAATGATATGGGAGGAAACGGTCAGTAGTACTTGAATGAGGTCTTACCATTGTCTAAACTTGATAACACAAAATCGTCCGATTCGTTGCCACTAGTGATCAACCGTGGTGCAACCATCGTCTCGAAGCGGTGTTACCAGTACTTTGAGGTGGTGTCACCAGTACTTTGAAGTGGTGTTACCAGTACTTTGATGTGGCGTTACCTTTGGTCTGAGGGGAAATCATTACTATTCTGAAGGGTGCAACCAGTTATCTAACATGATTACAATCCCGTATTTCATATATGGATGTATACTCGTCTGTTTTGACGACATTACCCTTGTTAGAAAATGGTGACATTAAAAATTTCATGGCGTTAATAAAAAATGAAGTAGCGCTTCTAATGTTCTGAGTCGATGTCATTATTATAATCTTTTGCTATGTTACTATCTCTTAGAAACTTATGGACGTTGAGTTGTCAATAGTGTCTTCTAAGTGGTGTATTTTGTTTTTTAGTAAAAAAGTACTAGTAGTAGACTAACATGGCCATAGTATATCAATGATCCCACCTGAAACGTGAAATAATAGTTAATTCTGGGAGAGAAAGAGAGTTGTCACTAGTCTCATTTATGAATAAAATACACTTAAAAATATCCAGTTATTTATCACGCATTGCGAAAGAATGGTAATTCGAAATATAAATTCATGATAACAAGTATATCTAATGAGTGTATCAACCAATAAAGTATAATAAATAAATAAATGAGGATGAAAGGTAGGATGTTTGCCCTACCGGGTGAAAGGGATACTTTAAGGAGCAACTCTTAGTCGCACATGTGGTGCCCAGATGTGAACTACCTGCTCTTTTCATTGAACTTTACTTCTTGCATTTCATTCCCTTTCATTCCACCTTCTTCGCAAAGATGCCCCCTCTTCCATTCGAGCTTCTCCGACTTCACCACAGAACAGGTATATTTTTATCAGTTAAAATGGGGCAGTTACTTAGATGACATTAGTTTCAGTTTAATTCTCTTATTGATTTCGCATATCTCAGATTGTTTCGAACTGCGAGATGTGATCAGACGACACCTTCCTCGGAGTGGTGTCGAGCAGATCACTGGCGCCTTCAAGATCACATCTCCCGACCCTGCATTCTACCACTTCGAAGCTTCAATGAATGATGCGGTGGCAATGATGAAAGATCTAGTCCAAGGAACCCCAGACGTCGATGCCAATTGGACACTTGAGGTATCAAACGCACCATTGAACCCCTGTTCGGCCACTGTGTTTATTAGGTTCAACCCTGCTTCCACGCATATAGGCGAACAAGTGTTGCACCAAATTTGTATTAATCAACAGAATGACTGTAACATTGAACTCTCAGATGTCATGCATATCACCCTCCTGTTCACTCCTAAACCCCATCGTTCTTAGACCATTATATTTATGTGAAATTGTGAATCGAAAACATAACAATTATACTGCTGTACTGCTTATTTATAGTAATCACAACGTTCATATTTCTCCTTTTGACTTATAAATTAATATTGAGACAATTAAAAACAAGTCTGATGCTATAGGTCTACTGTGAATTATTGTAGTAAACCCTCATGTGTATAGGAATTTTTAATTACCGAATTTATTATTCGTATGATGAACACAAAGTCCGATGGTCTTCCGTTTGCTAGAGATTCGGTCTATAAGAACTATCATATCCGTTTATTATCTCTTGACAATTATCATTCGACCAGATCTATATGTAGTTAAAATGCCTGCCGACTGAACTACCGTAGTTATTTTTAGTGTAAACAGGAAGTGTCGATTACCAGGTTCGGGTTGTGTGTGGTGGTACGAAAAGTCGGCATATATCAGATGTCTGACCGGGGAGATTTACCGTATTCAAACGCTATCCTGAGGCTAACCCCGTTACTCAGCCAGATGGTCCATAGTGGAATAGGAGAGAGACAGGTCTACATGGATACCTTCTTGCCCCATCCCCTTCCAACGGAACAGATGGTATACCAGCTACTGTTTTAGCTCGAAATTGACTGTGTGAAAGATCAAAAACCCTGCCCTGGTTGAATTACCGTATTTTGGGATTGGTTTGGTTAGTTATTACCAGGTTCAGTTTGTGACTGGTAGCTCTCCCCAAAGTTGGCTGATGTCCCGCACGGGTCAGATATCTGGCCAACGAGGACGCCGCAATCCACCTAAGGTCTCTTGGACAGTATCATTATTACTCGTTCTAATCCACATCAAATTAAAATGCTGACCGGAGAGGGCCAACTACAGTAGTCATCTTCGGCGCGAATAGGCAGTGTCAGTAGCCAATTTCAGTTTCCCCGGCTCTTGAAGTTGACTAGGGGACCCCACTCGGAGTAAAAATTTGGCTTACGACAACCATTGTAGCCACATTACACCTTTTGACTTGACACATTATTCGATCAATTCTGCACCGGATCATAAGTCTGAACTGATTGACTTCCTGTAAACTAAATTGATATGAACAGGTAGTGTCTAGTACCAGGTTCAGTTAACGATTGTAGGCATCGGATTCGGTTAGTCCCTCTCAGATTGTAGACATGACCTATGAGAACTATTGTTTCCACAAACAGCTTTCTTGCCAGACTCATTATTCAACAAGAACATTAAAACAAGGTTTTGATAGGGTAGATAACAGCCATAGCTAGGAATAATATGAATAGAAGAAGTGCCTATTACTAATCTCATCTTTACGTTCGATTGCTTAGACTCTCTAAGAGTTAGAGATTTGATCAATGAGAACTACCATATTCGTCTGACACCCTGTGACCAGGATCGTTGTTCGTTCTGATCAATACCAGCAATGCATCATTGTATCGAAGGAATTAAATTAGTCCTTTTGATTCAACATATTATGTCCGAGTGAACATTTTTGCTCTAACTAAACGGCCGTAGTGCGCTCGAAAGATATGGCTGTAATGGACCGGTCTAATCCATACCAGAGGGAAATGCTGTCCGGAGAGGGTCAGCTACAGTCGTCATCTTTGGTGTGAATATGTTGTGTCAGTTACCAAGTTCAGTTTACAATTGGTGTCCCATCAGGGGTTTCATTGACCCACTGCACGGGGTTAGTGATCTGACCGATGAGAACTACCGAGTCCACATAATGTCTCTTGGTCGATATTGGTATTACTCGGCCTAAGCCACACCAGATTGAAATGTTGTCCGGAGAGGGTCAACTACAGTAGTCATAATTGGTGTGAATAGGCAGTGTTAGTTACCAATTCAGTTTGCAATTGGTGTCTCTTCCAAAGTTCATTGACCCACCGCACGGGTTAGAGACCTGACCAATGAGAACTACCGAATCCACCTAATGCATCTTGGTCCGTATTGTTAATACTCGGCCTAAGCCACACCAGAATGAAATGTTATCCGGTGAGGGCCAATTACAGTAGTCATCTTTTGGTGTGAATAGACAGTGTCAGTTATCAAGTTTAGTCTGTACCTGGTGTCTCTTCCAAAGTTCATTGGCCCACCTCACCGGTCAGAAATCTGACCAATGAGAACTACCGAATCCACCTAATGCCTCTTGGTCCGTATTGCTAATACTCGGTCTAGGCCACACCAGATTGAAATGTTATCCGGTGAGGGTCGACTACAGTAGTCTTGGTCTTTGGTGTGAATAGGCAGTGTTAGTTACCAATTCAGTTTGCAATTGGTGTCTCTTCCAAAGTTCATTGACCCACCGCACGGGTTAGAGACCTGACCAATGAGAACTACCGAATCCACCTAATGCCTCTTGGTCCGAATTGTTAATACTCGGCCTAAGCCACACCAGAATGAAATGTTGTCCGGAGAGGGCCAATTACAGTAGTCATCTTTTGGTGTGAATAGACAGTGTCAGTTATGAAGTCCGGTTTACAATTGGTGTCCCCCCCTCAAAGTTCATTGACGCACCGCACAGGTTAGAGATCTAACCAATGAGAACTACCGCATCCACCTAATGCCGCTTGGTCAGTATTGTTATTATTCGGTCTAAACCGCACCATATTGAAATGTTGTCCGGTGAGGGTCAACTACAGTAGTCATCAGAATTAGCATCTTTATCAGAATTACGGATTGGGTGTTAAATCACATGCTGATCTCTTCTGGTGCTGTACTCTTCTGGTGAAATTGACCACCAGTCTTCTCCGATAATTGAGTGTATTCCGTATCGCCATTGAATTCTGGGATGACCCTTTGATCTTCTGTGGGAGTACGGTATCCAAGTGGTTAGAATTCGTAACCATCGAGAGTTATCCTGTTGCCGTACTCGATTCGCCCAATTTATCTTCTTTCTCTCTGCTAGTTGTACCCAGTCCTTCACTTTGATGACTCCTCTTATGCGTTGGTTTGTCCATCGATGTAGTAGCGAAATACCGAGGATCTTTCGTTCCATTTTGTGCTGGGGCTACACGTAGTTTTGCTTTGTCCGACTGACGCAAAGACCAAAGTTTGGCGCCGTAAAGAGCAGCGGATGTAATAAGCGCCTCTAAAGCTCTTCGTTTATATTTGATGTCGAGGCGATTGGAAATCATTGGATCGTGGATTCTACTCCATGCGCCCCATGCACTTCGAATTCGTCGAAAAGACAATGTTATTCCGAGATAGGATGCTTTGTCAACAAATTCATACTTTTCACATTGGATTGATATTGGCGTTCTCGTTGTAATGCAATTGGTTAGTAGCACTGTTTTCTTTGCATTAATTGACAACCCGCAGGTGATAGCATTTTCCTTCAAAGTAGTCAACATTCTCTCTAACGAGGGCTTCCTTCTTGCTATGAGAATGATGTCGTCGGCGTAGGAGAGGTGAGTGAGCAGCTTCCCATCGATAGTCATTCCTTCGTTGCTCCAGTCGCATTCAAGCAGAACCAATCGAAGGACGGTAGTGAATACAGTAGTCATCTTTGGTGTGAATAGGCAGTGTCAGTTACCAAGTTTAGTCTGTACCTGATGTCTCTTCCAAAGTTCATTGGCCCACCTCACCGGTCAGAGATCTGACCCTTGAGAACTACCGCATCCACCTAATCCCTCTAGGTCAATATTTTTAATGCTTGGACTAGGCCACACCAGATTGAAATGTTGTCATGTGAGGGTCAACTACAGTAGTCATCTTTGGCGCGAATAGGCTGGGCCAGCTACCAAGTTCTGTTTACAATTGTTGGGCTCCCTAATGTTCATTGACCCACCAGATAGATCTCTTGTTAGAGATCTGACCAATGAGAACTACCGAATCCACCTAATGCCTCTTGGTCCGTGTTGCTATTACTCGGTCTAGGCCACACCAGATTGCAATGTTATCCGGTGAGGGTCGACTACAGTAGTCATCTTTGGTGTGAATAGGCAGTGTAAGTTATCAAGTTTAGTCTGTACCTGGTGTCCCTTTCAAAGTTCATTGGCCCACCTCACCGGTCAGAGATCTGACCAATGAGAACTACCGAATCCACCTAATGCCTCTTGGTCCGCGTTGCTATTACTCGGTCTAGGCCACACCAGATTGAAATGTTATCCGGTGAGGGTCGACTACAGTAGTCTGTGGTCTTTGGTGTGAATAGGCAGTGCCAGTTACCAAGTTCAGTTTACAATTGTTGGTCTCCCTAATGTTTCATTGACCCACCGCACGGGGTAGAGATCTGACCAATGAGAACTACCGCATCCACCTAATGCCGCTTGGTCAGTATTGTTATTATTCGATCTAAACCACACCAGATTGAAATGTTGTCTGGTGAGGGCCAACTACAGTAGTCATCTTTGGTGTGAATAGACAGTGTCAGTTACTAAGTTCAGTTTGCAATTGATGTCCCCTCAAAATTCATTGACCCACATCACGGGTTAAAGATCTGACCAGTGAGAACTACCGAATCCACCTAATACCTTTTGGTTCGTATTGCTATTAATCGGTCTAAGTCACACCAGAATGAAATTTTGTCCGGTGAGGGTCAACCACAGTAGTCATCTTTGGTGTGAATAGGCAGTGTCAGTTATCAAGTTTAGTCTGTACCTGGTGTCCCTTCCAAAGTTCATTGGCCCACCTCACCGGTCAGAGATCTGCCCAATGAGAACTACAGAATCCACCTAATGCCTCTTGGTCCGTATTGCTATTACTCGGTCTAAGCCACACCAGAATGAAATTTTGTCCGGTGAGGGTCAACTACAGTAGTCATCTTTGGTGTGAATAGGCAGTCAATCAATCAATCAATCAATTTATCATGTCAGGCGCTAACGCTCAGATGAGGAGGGGGCGGTATTCTTCATAGGTTGCATTCCACCAGTGATTGCCAATGGCTCTTCTTAGGCCATCTCTCCAGCGAGATCTAGGCTTCCCCCGGGGGGCGTTTTCCATAGTACTGCGTCCATACAGTGCTCGCGCGGCCCCATTGCTACAGATTGATACTCCTGACCTTGAGGGCCCAGCGCGCTTTGCGTTTCAATCCCTCCTGGATCCAGTCTCGTAGCGTTGTAGTTTCCCGGATCCTTTCACTGCGCCAGCGGTCTATCATGGTAACTCCCAGCATCTTCCTTTCCATTTTCCTCTGGGTGACACTCAGTCTCTCCTTATCGCTTGTTCTCAAGGCCCATACTTCTGATCCATACAGTACGGTGTTAATGCAGCTCTCGAAAAGTCTTCTCCTAGTCTTCATGGGGAGGAGTCGGGTAGTGAGTAGGCGAGAGAGCTTGGTCCACGCGAACCATCCCAATCGGATCCGATGTTCGATCTCGGCAGTATGATCCGGTGGAGGAGAGATTCTTCCTCCGAGATAGGTTGCTGATTCCACGAATTCAAACTTCAGATTGTCGATGAACATTGGGGGATCGCGTAGTGGTACAGGAGGTGAGGAGATTGGTCTTGGAAGCATTGACCTCAAGCCCAAATCGGCTGCATGCCTCGATCAACTTTCTCAGCATCCTTTCCAGTTTGGGGCGTGACTTGGCGACGAGAGCTACGTCGTCCGCATACTCCAGGTGGCTGAGGTGGCTGACTGAATAGGCAGTGTCAGTAACCAAGTTCAGTTTGCAATTGGTGTCCCTTCCAAAGTTCATTGGCCTACCTCACCGGTCAGAGATTTGACCAATGAGAACTACCGTGTCCACCTAATGCCTCTTGATCCGTATTGGTATTACTCGGTCTAAGCCACACCAGATTGAAATTTTATCCGGTGAGGGTCGACTACAGTAGTCT
>LS550086.1:426590-447698 GCA_900490775.1 Pristionchus maxplancki | reverse complement strand
CACTTGAGTATTTGAGTCTAGCTCTCCTAGAATTTTAATTATGAATTTTTGACGTTTTCACACATATTGTGATATTTCTCCTACCGTAACCGCGTGAATGACAAATATGATGTATTTTGTGCAACACAAGGACTAGGCCCTCCTACCACCCCAATATGGGGTTCCGGGTCTCAGTCCTAGAGGAACGTGTCCGGGGGGTTCTCGAAAATTACCGATCCGGTCTCTTAAAAAAAAAACAAAAATTCAGCAACACCCATCTGTGTTTCACCCACTCATCATAGCCGTTATATCTAGCGCATTTTTGATTCGTCAACGACATTGTCCATAATAACCAAAACATCTCCCTTGCATGAACATAACCCTTACCTGCAGCACGTGCTGCGGCTGTCCGGCAGCTGCAGCCGCGGCGCCCGCAGCCGACGGCGTGTAGTAATCGGGCGGCGCGGCGTAGTAGGCGCCTGCGGGCGGCGCGTACGGCGGCGGAGCGGACTGCGGACGCGTCATTCTGAAGACACGGGTTATTATGGAGGAGCATTTAGCCAGGAAGAATCAAGATGCACTATTTCCACAAAATCTAATGAGCAGTAACGCTTGTAATGCATTTCGTTCTAATCTCATCCATTTACCTTATTTCAGACAGCACGAAATAGCAGGTGAAATGGAAAGATATTAACTTTTTTCGGCGTATCCAGCGCTCCTATCACTGGTGTAAGCAATGCCCCGGCCATAATGTATTAGCGCATCTAGAACGCGCCTGGACACATCAAAACACGCAATTGCCTGCTATTTCTTAGTCATCGCAGCTTCACACGTCGAACAGTACCAGCGCTGATCTTCCTCTCGCTATCCATTCCCCCGCCCCCATATCAGACAGTACAGCGCGAAACAGAGACACCATTTCATATTCGGTATTTTTTTTAGCATACTCAGCACTACTACCGCCGTCGCGGTTGCACCTTTCTCTCTTAATAATCGCGCAGCCAGAGTTCGCCTAGTTACATCCATTCACCATCCTCCCTTGCTCTCTCACCTCTCCGCGGCCTCGACCGCCTGCAGCAGCATGAGGCCGAACTCGACGCAGCCGCCCTTGCTGAACGTCATCCTGGAATGCGATGGAAAAATGTAGAAGAAGCAATGACTGAGTCCCAATAGGTTGTCCCATTCCCACATTTAAAAAAGGCCAGCTGAGAATAATGTGCTCACATCAGGAAAAATGCTAAAACAGAAGATCGAACCAACACGGAACAAAATTGCCCCCAACTTATAAACTCCTTGCAGCCCCACCCCAACGAGCTACTCAAGATTGAAAATAATCGCCAAGCATTCAGCGCTTTCCCCGTCTTCTTCAGTTGCAATGCCTCACCTGAACGGCACGTCTCCCCTGATGTTCGACCCGGCAGAAGCCTGCACGAAGCCGTGGATGTAGTTGGCGCCTGAGAAGGAAACGCTCTTTATCATGGCAGTCATCTGGCCAAATTAGACATGTTTGGCGCCTGGCACTGAGATGGTGATGCGAATATTTATTTCCCCCGCAAGCTTTCATTGTAAAGGCGGGAATTCAATGCAAAACTCTCGAGAGCTTGTTGACACCACTACCCTTCAAGTCTGCGTTGTACAATGTTCTCATAACCTTGAACTTTGTTTACGCGACAATGCACCTGTGACGCAAGTTCCTTCTAAAACCAAACAACTACCGATCAACGCGTTTCAAAAATGTCCCTATAATCTAGAACTCAGGGCCAGAAAACCAACAACTCACCAAAGATGGGCTGCTCGAGGCGCACCTTGTCGAGCGCGTGGAACGGCATCTGAAATTGCGTGCTCGTAATCCCCCACGTCAGTTGCCTTGCAGTATCGCTCCCTCTCTCTATTGATGGCATCCACTCACCAAAAGCCGAGCAAGCTCCGGATATCATAAGCAGTTCAAATATTTTTCAAACCCGTCACTTCCTCGCTCCGCTACCTACTCATAAACTAGTTCCCCACTCCGGAATGTTATATAGGCGGCTCCCTAGGCAACTACCAAACCATACCGTTAACCCACTCTAAAAGTTCCTTGATTACGGTAGGCTCGTTACCGTATCCTACCGTGCCCCCTCTCACTCCCCTCACCTCCACTGATGGGCTCCGAAAGGGTGAGAGTCGGCGTTTGCGCCTTCCCGGAGGCCATTTACGCCTCCCCGGAGTGAAAACTTCAAAAAAATTCCGATTACGAATTCAGTACCGTACTTTCCTCTCGTTATCGATGCATTCGCTGGTATTAATCTCCTTTTTTACGTGATCCCGGACTCATATCTTTCCATTTTTGCGTATTCCCGCCTTCCTAACCCGACAAAGCCCACCAGTGCTCACCTCAAACGTGATCACTCCTGCCTTGGGCGGCATCGGGCGGAAGATGATGCGGTGCGAGGTGAGGAAGAGCTGGCCCTCCATCTTGCCCAGCAGACCCTGCGAGGAGGGGGATTAGGCAAGGGAAAATAAGTCTTGTTAAATATTGGAAACATCAGCACGTGCATCCTAGTCGTCGCAGCTATGATGCGGCAGTGAAACACAAGGTTTGCATATATTCTATAAAATCAGCAGCAGAGGAATCGGAGACGAGAAATGTGTCGCAACTATCACTAGTTAGTGAAACGAAAACGAGCGTTTATGAAAACATTTGAGAAACATTTGCGCCTTTAGTGCACCCGAAAAAAACACCCATCACCAGTATAATTACCGTTCCTCAGACAATGGGCGTGGAACAAGTAGATACGAGGTGTTTCTCACCTCATTCTCGTTCTTCTCGAAGGTGAAGGAGATGGACGGCGTGAAGACGTGGATGACCTCGCCTGCATTTTATTTATTTAAACTTATTAATTTAAAACGCGGTCCGCCTAAGAACGTTCAAAATACGGAGGGCAAGTGGCACACCCGCTCAAAATGGTCTCAGGAGGTTCATACTTGGTGGTTAGAGTCCCTAGGGGTGGGATACACTTCAGCCAAAAATTTGACCCCAAAAGTTGATCTTTGATCTTTGAGATCGAAAATTTTCATCTTCATTTTACCCCCACAATTAATACACCATTCGATAGAGCATCAAAAGTTATGCATACGCTCCAATTTTCAAAGGTTTTCAACTTCAACTTTTCGAGAAAATCGAGAAATTGTCGAAAAATGTCGATTCGATTTTTTTCAAAAAAATAACTCGCAATGTTCCTACGATTTGCACCTCCTGGAAAATTGATATTATATGTAAAAATGTATGAAGAATTTATAAAAAAAATCTCTTTTCACTCTTTTTCACGCACCAAATCATGATTTTTCGAAATGGGGTCACTCCACATCGGTTTTCAAATTGTTCCGACAATGTGTGAACCACTTTTCAAAAGTAAAAGCCGACATGACCCCAACCTCATTTTTCACATAAGGGTCCCCCCTTTGGTTGCGCAAATATTTTTTCACATAAGGGGGGACCGTTATGTGAAAATTTGGTTTTGATCATGTTCGATTTTAGGTCGGAAAAGATGTCAACGCATCGTGAAACAACGTGAAACGATTTGAGAAGTGACCCCATTTCGAAAAATCATGATTTGGTGCATGAAAAAGAGTGGCAAAAGATTGATGTAGGGAGGCGGATTCGAACCTGCGTCGACGATTGCGTGCTAGATTTTCGAGAAAAAGTCATGGCGTGGCATGTCTAACCACCTCGAGGTATTTTTTTATAAATTCCTCATACATTTTTACATATAATATCATTTTTCCAGGAGGTGCAAATCGTAGGAACATTGCGAGTTATTTTTATGAAAAAAATCGAATCGACATTTTTCGACAATTTCTCGATTTTCTCAAAAAGTTGAAGTTGAAAACCTTTGAAAATTGGAGCGTATGCATAACTTTTGATGCTCTATCGAATGGTGTATTAATTGTGGGGGTAAAATGAAGATGAAAATTTTCGATCTCAAAGATCAAAGATCAACTTTTGGGGTCAAATTTTTGGCTGAAGTGTATCCCACCCCTAGGGAGTCTAACCACCAAGTATGAGCCTCCTGAGACCATTTTGAGCAGATGTGCCACCCCCTTCGACGTTCTTAGGCGGACCGCGTTTTAATTTTAATTGATACCACCAACGGCCAATCCATTGAATCGGGCAGCATCTAACCATTAAAGGACGCTCCTTGATGCACAAAACTAGTCATTCTCGAAATAAAGACTTTCGGCATCGTCCTTATCGTTAAGGAGGGGATCGCGGTTTCACTCACCATTATAAATCAGCACTCCGTCGCCATTCGGTGT
Source organism: Pristionchus maxplancki (assembly GCA_900490775.1). Classification (NCBI taxonomy): domain Eukaryota; kingdom Metazoa; phylum Nematoda; class Chromadorea; order Rhabditida; family Neodiplogasteridae; genus Pristionchus; species Pristionchus maxplancki. The sequence goes on along the minus strand of LS550086.1, from coordinate 443,423 downwards.
GTTCGCTGTGTTGACCGACATCTGCAAATAATTATTTATAAAATATGAAATAAATAATAAATAAATAAGGTACTTTCCGACGCTGCTAACGTCTTCGAACTCTGACCACAACAAGTAATAAGTTTTCGAAATACTTTATTAACTCGAGTAAGTTATGGCAATCTTGTGAGCAAGCTAGGGAGTGGGTTGCCGGTGGCAACGCGGACTGTGCGGCGGTATGGGAAAGTAATGAGGCTGAGAAACCGAAAACAGACTACGAAATACACGTTGGCGATTACAGAGAGAGATACATAGAAAAAGATTCGGAAAAGGGGACTAGAACAACTCGAGATTACATTAACATCATCTACCCTACAAACTACAAGCTCACAGATTACGCTAGATATCACCGCTAGTGGAGTTCAAAGATCATCGATCGGGGCATTCTGTCGCGCGCACAGAATGAGTTTACACTACGGCACGCTCACCGGGATGTGCCAATGAGCGAGAAAAACGAAAATAAAGTATACAAAATGCACAGTAATCAGTGAAAATGGACAATTGTTAATTGTGGTGTGGTTGGGCGACCTTTCCCAGAGGTCGACGCGCGCCTCACACCTTCTCCCGCTGAAGCGACACCATGAACTCCTCCAGCTTCTCCTGGATGTGCCGCACCTGCAACGTTCTCGCTTCGAGGATGCATCAATATTACAACTCATATTCGATTCTAATTGGACTTCATCTAATGTGTAAAACCTATAAATAATTGGCTCTATTGGTACAATTTGTTGCTGAAGACACAAAATCGAATCTTTTCATACAGCCTCAACCTCAGAATACCTAACCGGTCTCATTTTTTTCAAAGATTTCTGGCACACTCTGGCTTTCACTTTCTAATCCCAGCCCATATCCCCTCACCTGCTTCAACTCCTCTGCCAGATCCACTCTCCGTCCCGTCAGGTACTTCTTCTTCGTCGCCACGTCGGATGACCAGTCGTCCAGCACTTCCTGAAATTAAGATTGATTAATAATTTAAATACATTTTTAAAAAGTGAGTTTATAATTCACAACATTCGTTCATAGGTTTCACATTATTTACAAGACATCGGGGCACACGTGTTCAGCAATTCGGTAGTGACTGAAGTTTGAAAAATATTCATTCGAATAAAAAAATAAATTCTTGTTCACAGTCAGAGACATGTTTCGCATGGTTTACAAGTGCGCGAATAGCCCAAGTCAGCTGATTTGAATGAGATGTACGATGGATAACAACAAATATTCATTCCACCCCCACCCCCCCCCCCCCATCTTATTTGTTTCACAGATACTATAATTCAACTGAATCCAGCCTACCTTTGTCCCCGCATTGAAAACCACTACAAACCCCAAGATTAGGAAACCAACAAAAAAAATACGCAATCCCCAATCGTATTTCTGCTTCACTGCTTCCATACCCCAGCATGGCCCCGTTGTCATCAATACATTGCGCATATCGATTCGAACCCCAACCTACCTTGATCTCCTTCTCCAGCCGCCGCTGCTCCGTGTTCGTCACCTGCAAATAGTAATTGATTAATTTCTAATTTGACTAACTGAAAAGAATATCCCACGCTCTAAACATTTCTGGAGTAGCAGACTCGCTGTTTCAGGAAATACCAAAAGGAACTAGCATGCATGCACGACTAATAAGAAGACATTCCGCAGCTAGGACACAAAATTGAAAATTTCTAAGTAACTAGTGAACCACCCTCGCGACCGTACCTGTTGCCTGAGGGCGTTGCACGTCAGGGCCAGCATACGTTCCAGTCGATGGAACAGCAGCACCGACTGGCAGTCGAGGTCCGACTCGCCCTGTCGGTAGTGCTGGTACAGACCCTGTAATTAGTAAATTAGCAAAAAAATCAGTAATCAGTGCTTAATTATCAACTAGCTTCGCAGAGAACGCTAGAAATACTCAATCGCATCGCGGTCGCTACATGCTAGTTTCAGAGTATTACTAAAGCCACGTCTGTGGAACACTTCTAATGAATCTTTGGATTGGTGCATATTTATTCCTCACACGCCCACCTCCCTCTTCAACTACCAATCCCGCCCACCTTCCGTTTCACCCAACCCTCAAATACTCACCTTGCATTCACTCGCGGAGTGCACGATGCCCTCTAGGAAGTGCTGCTTGTAGACGAGTCGCCACTGCGCGCGGATCGTGTCCACCGGCACCTGCAACCAGATAATAAATGACATAATTAATAAATATGATTGCATAATTTACCAGACATAGACACAGAATTAATAGTAATTAATTGTCCCTACTGCACAGTCACATGATCGAAATGCGAGCCCATTCGCCCATATCACGAAACGTTGAAACCTCAGACAAAGAGGGGATTTTCTTTAAATTAAAATATGAGCAAACTCCTGTCTAATCAAAATAAGCGCTCCTCGAGTAACAAGACTTCCTTCAGAAACGCCAAACGAGCTAAAGCGAAGTCAAATCGACACACTGTTCTTATTGGCAATAAGTTATTGCACTAAATTCTATAAACAATGAATGTTGAAGTGAGATCAAATCAACGGCGCATTAATTCACTAGACGATTGGCTGCAACTCGAATCCCACATCCACTGCGCCTTGTCCGGCATTTTTAAACGAAAATTCGAAACGGGGAAGTGTGTGTCCATGATTCCATCCCCTCTACCCACCTCGATGACGCCCTTCGACTCCAGATTCCGCCGGATCACCGTGATGTCGTCCGCCGACAGCCCGTACTTGTGCTCCTGCAACGATCGAATTTATAGTTTCCGGACTCCAACCGTACCGGACTACTGTAACCACACCTCGCATCCTACCGTACCCGACCCTACCCAGACTACCGTACTCCCTACCGTCACTGCTGAGCTAACGTTGTGCTTGATTTTCAAGTTGCGTCAGCGCGGGTGCATCTCCGCCCCCTGGTGCGTCAGCGCGAATGGCAAAAAACGCCAATTTTTTTCGGCGCTGCGCGCCCATTGTTGACCGGTTTGCGGCAGTGCGGGGTCAAAAGGACAACCTAGCTCACCAGTGCCTACCGTACCGGGTTCTCGTTGAGCAGGGCGAACGCCTCGTCCTGCACAGCGGCCGCGTGCACCGAATCGATCGTGGGCGTCTGCCACTTGAACCACCGCCCGAACCAGCCAGGGCCGCGCGTGTCGGACAACGACTCTGCAAGTGGGTACGGTAGCGAATTGATAATAACCAATTACTCTGGGAAAGCAGAGTACAAGATATTAAGATTGACAACGAGGATGAAATCATTTTACAAGCCCATTCATCTTCTTTACCCCAAGGGTAAACCCGAAATAAATGGCGGAAAAAAATTTTTTTAAGCATTCTCTCGGAAGGCAAATCGTTGCATCTATCCCACTCCCTAACTTATTGTTAGATCAAGCGTGGAACCAAGAACTAGTTTCCACTTTCTGCAATCGACATGGTCCTCTAATTCCCAAACGATTCTTCAACTTACTTTTCACTTCGGCCAGTCTCTCCCCTGCGGCCTTGTACATGAACCCGCAGTCATCCCGCCTACCGTTTCAAACCCGGCGCTCCTACCACGCGCCCCTCCACCATCAAACGTTCCGTCAATATTCAGCCACTCACTCTTCACTTCGGCCAGTCGCTCGCCCGCCGCCTTGTACATGAACCCGCAGGCGGTGTCCCACGACTTCCGGTCGTGGATCGACCGGTCCTCGATCGCGTTCAGCTGGATGGCGCGCTGCAAAATGATTATATATTGTCTATGAAAACATAAATCTCGATAGATTGCGCGTATCCGTAGACCAATGCGGAAAAATAGAGAAACAGGCTCATTCGCGCTATCACGTTTCTCCATAACGAGAACATGAATACAGAACTAATCCGAGCTCGATACTCAACCTAAAATCACTACTAACCCCCACGTGTAATTTTACTTTATCTGGTCACTTGATGTTATCCGTCTCCTTCAAAGACTCAACTCACCAAGTAGTCGCTGGCTTTCGAGTCCCATCGATGCTCCTTCATCGCCTCCTCCACAACGGCCTGCATTAATCAATTATCAATCGCCAATCAATAATCAATAGCCCATTGATGTTCAAGGTGCATAGAAACATCTATTGAATAGTCAACTAGTTCAATATTTTTATTAGAAACCGGTCGAACAATTATCGCTCGAACACTCCATACCCCTTGTTCTATTGGCAATGTGGCACCAATCCTCCAATTTTCAAAACATCAAAAATATCTAAAGGTATTTATTTCCTCATAGTGATCGGTTTATTATCTGATTCAGAATTGCAGCATGTGTACCCTTGTGTGTGCACAAATCAGCCTAGTGTAAAAATACAATCGGACTATCCAATCATCATGCAGCATACCTACTTTCCTCATGCCTTGGAATACCATATCCCTTCCCAACTACCGTACTCCCTCCACCGTACCTTCTTGATCGGCTCGAACAGCGGGTCGTGCTCCGTGCGGCTCGCAGCTTCCGCCTTCATCTGCCGCTCGAACAGCTCCCGCTGCGTCTCCCAGCCAGCCTGAGATTATTGGTGTATTATTGATGGAACATCGTAGCTCATAATGTCTGTCGTACAATATCCCACATAATTAGAGCTAGTGCGTTATTAGTTCTAAGCAGACAGGAGAAAGGAAATCATTATTGCCATCATCATTTCACTCACCAACTTGACACAACCGTGAAACCAAGAAGTGGGTGTTACTAAAAAAAAGCCCAAAACGCATGCCGGCAATTCAATTTCCGATATTTGTGTGTGTATTACCGTAACCCCCTGAATTCTCGCTCTTACAATCTACCATAATCTACCGTATACCTGGATGCTCCTCTGTCCCAGCTCCTTCTCCGCCCAGTGCTTCAGACGGATGTCCACCAGGGTGTTGAAGGCGCCCGACGACTCTTCCATCGAAGCGGGAAGCAGGATCTACTCGGTGATTATTGATTGATCGTCAGGGATTATCGATTTTACAAAATATAATTTTCTACCAACTGCTAACACGGAGATATTGGCCACTTTTGAAAACCCCAACCTATCTAGTATACCCGCAGCACGAATCTGCCACTTTTATGAGAAACTACCAGTTTTTTTAAAAACCAAATGGTATAGCAGGAAGCATATATTCGAGAAATGTCATGAGAAACATTAACCATCGCTGAATTTTGAAACCTATCAACTATTCCTGCACCACCAATCTCACACTTTTTAAAACTAATTATTTTGCTCAATTCTGATTAATGACATCCTCTGTCTCATCGTCAATTTCCCCCGTTCACAAAGATGCCGTCGCTCCCACCTTTTCAAGCAACGAAAGCCAAACTCGGGCAATCCTATCTACTCCTCCATTTATCGATCTCTCTCTCTCTCTCCTCACTCACCATATCGATCTCTACACTACCAGCCTCGATACCCATGTTTACAACCCAAATCCTCCTTCTCTAGATGCTAAATCCCCTCCACTCACATCGTCAAAGATGTGCGCGGCCATCGTTCCCCACAGCTTCCGCTGCAGCGCCGACTCCCACTCCTCCGCACCAACGAGCGAGAGCGAGACCAGCTCGTCGAGGATCTCCGATCGGGCCTGACAATAAGTGTAATTAGTTATTAAATAATTTATTAATTAAACTATTATTATTAATTAATGAGAATGCTAGAGTTCATTACAACTAACGGAACTTTGCCACTGAAGGGAACTGAGCGAAACACAAGTCAACCGACAGAGAAAAGATGAAACAATTAGATTTTCGAGCAACTAGGAAAACTAGTGCTATGAGATTTGTATGAGTACTTGAAAAGGGCAATAGGATCGATTATACTAGGGAAACGGTTAGAAACCAAATTTTAATAATCAACTTCCCAGGATCATATTTTAGACTTTCAGGGGACTCCAACATGACCGAAGCACCACATCCTCACCCTGTCACACTCCACCGCACGTGTTCCCGGCAACCCCATAGACCTCGCCTAACCCGGCGCTCCTGGCACGCTCTCTATCTTTAATCTTTCTCTCACCTTATCGAACAGCTCGTCCCTGTCCAGCTGGCGCAGTCGCGGGAACGTGTTCTTCCACTCCGTCTCCAGGTTGAAGCGCGACGCTCTGCAAGGACAACTATTGAACAAAGTGCAATAGCAAAATCATTAATTTTGGATCCATTCAATAAGCATCTGATTAAAACAGGAAACAGAACAGTTGTAATAGATAAAACGTGAAACCGCAATCTCGGGCCAAAAACCCGTAATCTCATCTTGAACCCTAAGCATCCCCAGCACAATTTACCCGTTCTTCTCTATGCCAAATCAGCATTACAAGTATCGCTCAGAAATAAATAAAATAGAATGCTACATCTTAGCAAGGAAGTCTCTGTCTCACCTGAAGGCGTCCGTCTGGCTCTCGATCGACTCCCTCACCATCCGCCAGAAGCACTCGGACACGGCGAAGGACATGTTCCTCGTCGTCATCTGCGACGGCTTCAGCACGCCGTCCCTGCAGATTGTTATTATTATTGCTGTTTGTCTTTTATACATTTAAAGTGAGTGGACATCCAATTGAAAATTCTCCGATGCACCTAGTCAAGTATTATTCATGGAACACGGCAGTAGCGGGTGAGAAGAGACTTCTTATACACACCACCTTTCCCCGTTGTCTGCATCGCAACCTTTTAATACTATTTGTTCTGAAAGGCCATAAAATGATTGCAATTGAACTAAACCACTGGAATAAGTATCGCGCTTGAAACATCAAACTGCGCGCACAAAAAAAATGAATAGACGGGGGGCGAATCAAATTCAAGCAGAAATTATCCAATCAAATAATGTGCAAGGAACGTTAACGTAGCGAAACACCAAAAACTAGTTAATGCTGATTTTGGCAGACAATACAAGAACAACAATGACAAAACAGCATTCCACCCGCCTATGAGCAACATGCGAAACCTAATAACCACATGGCCCACGAGCGCGCATCTGATCACCAACCTCAACAACGTGCTCTTGTTGAAGAAGTCCTCCTCTGAGTGACCCCGCAAGTGGAACTAGTGCACCCTATCTAACAACCTGTCTTGCTTGAAGCTCAGAACCCATACACAACTGCGCTAAAACCTCACCTCAACAACGTGCTCTTGTTGAAGAAGTCCTCCTCGTACTTCCGGATGCTCTCGATCGAGTCGCCGCTGTTGCCCGACCCGGTGACGACGCCGAAGTACCCGAGGGCCTGAAGGGATTAAGGCTTAGATGGAAACTTCTGCAAGTATTAAATTCTCCACGACTATGTGCACTAGATGCAACGTTGAAGCGCTACTCTAACCGGATACAAATAAACTATTGACAATCCACGCCGATCACATTGTTTTTTTACACCGAGGAGGCAGGTAGAAACGCTTCATCCCGTCATCTCGCAATGTTTAAACTTCCCTGCAGCACAGATTCACCGGGCGCGCTCACCTTCATGGGGAAGAGCTTGCCCTCGAGGATCTTCTTGATGCGCTCCGGATTCGCGAGATTCTTCTCCGCCATGTCCACCTGAACAATCGATAGTATACCGTATCCCATTACCTACATGATCTACAGATCTGATCTACAGTATCCCGGTACTGAATCGATAATCTACCGTACCCCTTCCTACCGTACCTTGGTGAGCACGAGGATCGTCCTCCTGCCGGTTGGATCGATCGAGGACACGAGGTCGGTCACGTTGCTGCGCTCCGCGTCGACGGATCTGAAATATTCCAAATTCAATTTGGCAGTCAGAATTGCGCATCAGCAATAATACAAGATGAGTCGTGCTGGCGGAATTCAATTCTGATAGCTATTGCACCTAATACAAAAACACTATCGCTGCATTACAAGACTGTCAAGCTCTCTCATTTTCGCATGCTGCCATTGTCGGCTCAACAAGATAGGAGAAATAGTTAATCTCCCGCCAAACGTGTCCCACATGCCACTACCGTACCCATCTAGCTACACTAACGTATTCCAACGCTACCGTACCCGCCCCGCAGTACTCACCCGTCCTGGATGCAGAGGATGATGGCGTTGGGGTTCTCCATGTACTGCCGACTCATGCGGATGATGTCGTCCTTCGTCTCCTGGAGATAAGAAGGGATGAGATTTATCATTGAATCATTTGATAAGGCGATTCGCTAGTTTTCAGTCATGTCCAGAAGTTCTACAGAACCAAAAGTTGCATCGTATGCACTAGAGCTATTTCTCCCGTGCGCTCTCTCGCCGATCAGAGCAACGAGAGAGTGAGCGAATCGAGGAGAGTCCCTCCTCGTCGACGACGTCCCCGCCCTCCTCCTCACCTTGGCCATGTCCGCCGTCACCGTCGAGATGACGCCCGGCAGGTCGACGAGCACCATGCGCGGTAGGTTGGGGCCTGCAAGTGGCATGATTAGTTCCATTGCAATATAGTATTCAGGGACATTCTCGCCCTTTTAAAAATCAATAGCTCATTTTAGAAATATCTTAATAAATTATTCAAGTCCAGAATTATTCACAACAACCGTAACCGACCTAATACTATTCGTGAAACTGAACACTGACTTCCAGATTGAATAAAGAATTTGCGTGGGTCAAATTATGGTATTGTACGAGACTTGAACGCCTTTGAAAATACAGCTTTGTGTTCCATTCCTCATCTCCGCATTATTCCCTTCTAATCTCCAGATAAGCAACATCGCTGTTTCGCGATCTGCACATATCCCACGGACTCTACGGACTACTGATTTCACCATGGTACGCGTGGATAGAATAATCTCTCTGTTGCACACATTCCTCATACTCCATGCCCACAACACCCTACTAATAAGAAAGAGGATGTAGAAGAAAACAACTGAAGGGCACCCACCCTTGACCGTGAGCGAGATGACCTCGTTGGAGACGGTGCGGCCGTCCTTGACCGAGTTGCGCATCCGCAGCTGCAACGATTAGGTTTGATCCTCACGTCAACAATCCGAAAAAAAACCCCTTCCCATCTTATCGCATTAGTTTATTATTCTAATGAAAACAAAGCCATCTCCATCCTCGAGGACTGTTTCGCAAACAACAAGTAGCAACATGGAAACCAGACATCGCGTTTATAATAGCGGCGAAGAAACTTGGAGGAGAAACCATCCCTTGGAGATACGACCACCCTTCCAGTAAAGTCAGTTCATTATAAGTTAACTCGCCTCAATCTCATGCCGCAGCTGCTTGAGATCGCCCTCGTTTGTGAGGTCGAACTCCCTGTCCGAGTCGCGGAATTGCGCCACGTGGTAGGGCCCGCCGGAGAGCGTCACCTGGATAGAGGAGATTAATAAATGGTTAAGTTCATAAAACATTGTTTAATTCCACACCAGCAATACTATCTAAACGAGAACTACACCAAAGACAAGTAGTACCGCGCAAGCAAGGAATCACCCGGGTGGAAACCGGTGAGAACACAGAGCAATGTGAACGTTCCAACCACATAAATATTTCTAGTACCGAATGGTTCGTCCAACGATTGTCAGGGTGATTCCACTCCTCTCTAGTACCACCAATGAAACAGCAAACCACCGGGCGAAAATCGCTTCTTTGCAGAAAAAAAAAGAAACACCCACCTTCACGGGCGCCCTCGTCATCATCTCGCCCGAGCCGCGCGGGAAGATGCGCGCCTGCGCCACCATCTCCAGCACCGACGTCTTGCCTGCGATTGTAATAATTAATAATAATTAATGTAATTAACTAGATCAGTCCAGCTAATAGCTCCGAATACATGCGCGTCACAAGTATTTTCAGCATCGAGACAGAAAAAACGAAAAATTACTACCCACAGATTGCTTGCTTCATTGATTCTACTAGTCTAGTTTGCAAATGCAGGAATGATTCGTGAGGCGAAAACATGCTCAACTAAAACCATAACAATAAATGAAAGAAGTTTACGCAAAACTCATGGCTGGTCTTCCCCCAACGACGACTCCACCAGACTACCGCATCATTCCAATCAATACATCCCACCGTATCCCTTCGACTACCGTACCCGCGGACTGGTCTCCCACGACGACGACCCTCGGCAGGTTGTCGGCCGTGTTGTACGAGCTGTCGTACTCGTTGAGGATGTCCAGCACGTCCGAGTACATGTCGATCAGGGATCTCTGCAACATTATCGATTTTATGAAGTCCAGAAACCCAGGATCAAGTCTATCTAACTATCTCAATTGTTAATTATGGTTTTTTATAAGACCCAGGATCGACGGAGAATCAATTCCATCAAACCCCCCATGTATTCAACCAAAAGACGAAACGCAAAACATCAAGGCTCATACATTCGTGTCGCATCATTCTTGACGCGGCGCGGGCCGAGTCTGTATTAGTATCGGAGAAACGGTCGCGCCGCGCCTCATAGCTTCTCGAGTATAATCATAGCCAGTTGTATTTTGCAAGTTTGGGGATGGGGTTGAGCCAACGGGCTTCTGCTCGGAAGGCGCGCGGCTTGGCACTGTGCCACGGGGTAACTTGTAAAACCAGCTCACCTTCAGCCTCTTGAGTCGCTTGACCTCGCCCTTGTCCGCGAGCAGGATGCGTTGCTTGAGCACCTATAACTTATTTTATTTTATCTATAGTTGAACAAACAAGGAGTATGAATTCCTCAAAAATGATTTCTCTGAAGTCTTACCCCCTCCGCAAACTCCATTCACCTCTCAATCTAACATTCTTTTTGTGTGCTACAAGCCACTATCATACTATCATCGTTCGAACCCTCTCCCAAATGTCTCACCCTTGTGACCCGCAAGCACCTTGTATTTGGAAGCAAAAATTAGTTCATTAATGCATCTATCCAATTGAGTAACACTGTTGTCTGACTCTCCCCTCTATCGCGTACTCACCCTGCACCCCGCAAGCACCTTGCATTTCTACAATTACATTTTTTTTGAATACACCGGAAGAAAACTATCATTGCGGTAACATCACCCACATCTTTATCCGACCCCAGCAACCCTTGCCCACCTTGTTCTCCTTCTCCAGTCGCTCGAGCTCGCGCTGGTACTGCGCCTGCAAATCGGCTTGATTATCGCCAGAATCGAAGTAAATCTTATTGACATTTTTTTCCAAGACACGAGCAGCGGGAATCACAGCTAGTCAAGTTTCCCAGCACAAAGCTTGCTCGTGAAACATTCGAGTACCAATACAAAAATCGCTGAATCTGGACATCTTTTTGATGTGCGATTCCTAAGAAATAACTGTTTCCCTCCACGTCCCCTTCTCACCTGCGTCTTGAGCATCTCCTCCTGCAGCTTGCTCAGCCGCTCCTCGGGGCTCTCCCTCCCACTCGAAGTGGACGAGTCCTTCGCGGCAGACCCGCCGAACAGCCCGAACAGGCCTGCAACGTACCATGCTGGCATTTTCGTACGGTTTTTAATACTTTTCAGTTGTATGATAAAATCAACCGCACAGAGTCACAACGCAGATCAAGCACCGCTGCTACACAAACAACGCGTGTCATCCTAATCTTAATCCTATAATATTTGAAAAAAGGGAGATATTATTTTCTTAGCGGAAACATGGAACGCATCGCAATCATATATTCATAACCCACTTAACACCCACTCCCAGAACTCTTGAAATCAGTCAGACTTTACTTTTTTTAAGTATTGAGAACAAACAAATAGAAATGCTCGATCCACACCACATTTTATGCTCCATCAATATTTTACCAAAAAAATGATTCATCCTCACCTCCGGCCTTCTCCCCATCGCCTCCTCCTCCCGGTCCCTCCTTCTTCAGCAGTTCTCCCGTCTCTCGCAGGTCGGCCGCACGCTGCTGGCCGGCTAAACGACCAATCTGTCTTCCTCCCGCCGTCGTGCCCCCCTCGAGCAGCAGCCAATCTAGGACGGATCAGGGAATACTTCTAATTACATAATCATTCAATTCCCCGGATACTGCTCTTGATTGCTTCCAAAGGGTAAAAGTATTCCCCGATACTACTACACTCGCCACGACACCTGACTTGAAGCTGCTGGATTTCTTATCGTTACCGAACTAGAACGGTAGATTACAGCTAACTATTAGCACCAGGTCACTGTGGCTGTCTGGTTCCTAGCTACCGTACTACTTCGGTAGGTCATTCTTTCGGTCACTCACCTGCGTGCTCCTTCCTCAGGGCGTCAAAGTTGGCCTTCCACTGCGCGACGCGACTCTCCCCATCGCCGAACGAATCCCGAATGGCCAGAATGCTGCCGGCCATCTGACACAAATTAATAAAGTATTAAATTAATAAAGTAATACGCTTATTAACTAGTCAGGAATTATTCATAAACAAGACCGCAAACAGTCACTAGGCAACTTAAGGATTAGAGTTTAATCAAAACCCGCAATTAAACTGCTATGTTCGATTCAGTTCTCTCCAACTGGTGCATCATAAAAATTACTTTCTTCTATTTAGTAGCAATTAATAATTGGCAAACTAATAAAAAAAATTTTTTTAAACATTCAACCAACCTGTCTCAGCGCCGGATGGTCCTCGAACTTGGCCCAGTCAGGCAGGTTCAGGTCGGGCAAGTTCGACTTCATTTCATCGTACCACTGCAAGGTCTCGGTTTCACGAGTATTTCAAAATCTTTAAGACGCGTATGTATTCGATTGAATTCCGGCTGCCTGTAACTATACAAAAACGCTCCATTCCTTACGCAGAAACATACTATTAGTAAAAAATAGTCGTTTCGATTCAAACTACCAAGCAAAATCCCGCTTCAGCACTCATTCAATATTCGAGCAAATTGTAGAGGATAATGCCTTTTTGACCCACGGTGGAATATAAAAAATAGCCAGTAAAATATTTTTAAAACTCACATTCTTCGCCGCAATACTGCCCGCGGCCGCTCCTCCGATCACCCAGTAGCGCAGCTTGAGGACACTCCTCGCGATCGTTCCCGCCACACTCACAAACTTGCGCTCGCTGTCGAGGTTGATGCGGCGAGGGGCGGCCAGCCTAAAATTAATTACTTTAATCTTGAATTCGCATCTTTTTTATAGAGCAAATATTGATAAAACCTGGTTGATCGCTCATATTCCACAATAAGTCGATTAAATTATACTTTTTGCTTTGAATTTATAATTTCCCGCTCACCTCAGCCTGGCGCGTCCGCCCGCTCCCACCGTGTGGAGTGCTCGTCTCTGGCTCGCGATCGATCGCATCATCGCATACCTTCAAGCATTTATTCATTACATTTGTATTTACAACTTAAATTACAAGTTCAACGCGATCGGCGAATGTCAATAGGGAGATCTCTAGCAACAGTATAAAGGATAATCGAAGTGAGCGAGAAAGAGGGGTGGTCATCACAGTGTTTAAAACGAGCTTGACTAGTTTTAGCAATCACAAATTGTTCACAGTTCACATAACAATCGGGGGTAAATCTTAAAATTAGGCGGTTTTGGCCTTCTCTTGGGTCTTTTTCCTGTTCCAGAGCACGGGAAGGAGGGATACAATGGCGAAGAAGACGATGAGGCCGACGCTGCTCCAGGACCAGGCCACATTCGTGTGCGTCATCTGCTCGAGCGTCGTGCCTGCCTGGATGAAGAGAAAGGACGGCGGCGCCACGCCGAGGAACGTGCCCCAGAAGAAGGGCGCGGCCTCGACGTCGAGCACCGGCGACGTGATGTTGATGAACCAGTTGGGCAGCAGCGGCGTCACGCGCAGGAACACGATGTAGTTGAGCATGTTCTCGCTGTGCTTGGCGACCTCTCCCTGGAAGTACTTGACCCTGTCCGGGAACTTCTCCAGAATAAATCGCCTGCCGATCATCGACGAGAGCAGGTAGCAGATGAAGGCGCCCAGCGCCGAGCAACTGCACACCAGCAGCAGGGCGACCGGGAATGGGAAGAGGTAGCCGGACAGGATGGTGAGGAAGATGCTGCCCGGGATGGCGAACGATTGCAGCACGATGTAAGTCAGCACGACGCCCAGCAGCATCGTCGTGTAGTGCGCCTCCTTGTAGCGGGACAGCAACCGGCCTAGTTGCTTGGCGTCCTCGAGGTTGCGCGGGTACTTGAAGTGCGCCCGTTCCTCGCCCGCCAGCTCAGGCATGTTGGTGTAGAGGACGGCCAGCGCGCCGCCGAATGTGAGAAAGACGCCGGCCAGAATGGCCACACGATGCCTCTCCGCGAACCCGACCGACATGGCAAGAGAGCGCGCGCGAGAACCCGCCTGATTATGGATAAGTAAATTATCTATGAACAATTTGGTTAATAACAAGAACGGAAAAATCCGTACACTTGATAATATCATATTATGGCAATACGGGTCGCGCTTGATAGAGAATCAATCCAAAGACTAATACAAAAAGAGTTCGGCATTTTGACAAAAGACCTGTTGGAGAAGCGATACTAGGAGTCATTAGGAATAGCATATCAAAAAGTGAGGCTAAACGGGTATGGCAAAACCGCATCGCTTTATAAATATGAGCAGATATAAGAAAAATAAGAGCTTACAAGCCAATAACAAGCGAGAATCGAGTTGGAGATTTGCGAAATATTTCTTCCAAGCGCCGAAAAAACGGAGTAGAAGGGACAATAACAGACAAATATGACTTCAATGGATAGAGGACTTGGGCGCGGACCTTACGGCGAAACCAGAAAATCGATACCGCAACATAAACAACAACAAAACATCAATAAAGTTCAAAAGTGATGAAAATATGGATCAAAATTGTTTCACTACCCTAAAAGTCAGAACATCAGGGTCATCTCGGTGGGAATTCCAAACATGCAAAATTTCGTCATACTTCCGGAGAATTCTCATCCGGTAAACAGACAACAGTTTTAAGAAAATTCTTACAGTATTTTTGGGATCACGGACATGCTGCTTTTAATCTAACGAGAACTGATTTTTTAAATATAAAAATAATCATTAAATTATATAAATAATTATTAATCAATTTCGTAATTTCTAAATAAAATATAAAAATAATATCAGAGTTAGAACTACACGAATATCACATTTTCAAAGGGGTTTTTTCCAAGCTTTTTAAAAAAAAATGATCAGGTTTCTATTTCACAAACTGCATAGATAGTTGCTTCTCCTGCCATTTCGAATTCGAATCAAGATTTAGCAGCAACCTTTATTCGAAACAAACAAAAACACATGTAGTGCATACTCAAGCTCTTCCGGACGAAACCCGTCATGGATATATAGCGAACTCGTTAATTTAAATACACACCCTGTACAATTAGATTAATTAGCTACTATAATTACTACGAACAAAGGCAAGAAATCTAGGATCTAAGTGATTAGATTCTCACTAATTCACATGCTCGCCGGTTAGACAGGGCGAGAGAGCGTGTGTAATGGAGAGAGTGCGGTAGGTCAGAGTCGTGATCTACGTCTCCGAACTCTTCCTCTTCTTCGCCTCCACTCGAGGATCGGGTCGGACGGTACCGTTGTTGGTTTTCCTGCGATATACCGATCGTTATCCAGCAGATGTTTCCCAACTAGCAACTATGAGATTGGAACATTTATGTTTCACGGATTCGTGATAACCAACAATTCTCAATTGTCTACAATATTGGACAGGGTGTTCATGGATAAATATCAATCGCTACAAGCATCCTATCTTGTAAGTTCGTGATTGCGTCTTATCCAGTCCGTGAAACAAAAAAAACCTATCATGAAATTATAAAATATTCTGAAAATATCGACAACTCACTTCTCCAGATACTTGATGCGCTCCTTCGCCTTCTTGAGATCCCCGTGAACCTTGCCCGCCCTGATATTCTGCCATTAAATGTGAAGATCAAATATTAGCCCGGCCAAAACGCGTTGCAGTGTAAATATACAAGGCCTATAATCGGAGGTTTTCAATCTCGCTACAGATTGCGCTTCCAATTGAAGATCAAACAACTCACTCAGTCGTCGCAAGGTATCCGTTGATCTTCCTCATCTCCTCATGGTCTGCCTGCAGTTTCTCGTGCGCCACGGTCGCATGCGCCGCCACCGCCTCTCTGCAAGAATACTGTAGGCTACGGTAGTGCTGCCGGATACGGTAGTTAGCTTCAGGGATAGTGCCTACGGAAATTATTGTACGTTAGGATAGTGATAACAGTAATCCGTTGGAGAGAGAGAGATACACCCCATGAAACAAATTTGGAAGTATGACCCAAGGCTAGCATTGGACTTTGATCGTCTCCTAGTAAATTACTTTAAGTAATGTAACATCCCTTTTCATATCCCCTATTGTAACAACAACAACAATAATAATAATAATAATAACAACAAAGCACTTACGCATTGGCCCTCTCCTTGTCCAGCTGCTTGATCACCTCCATCAGCGAGGCGACGTGCGTCTCGCCGGCCTTCCGCTGCTCCTCCACCGCCTTCTCACTAGAAAAAGTTGCGTTTCATCCTCAGATTATCTTCTTATAGACCTTCATCGGGGCATCATTGGTGCGTGTAACCCTATAGCTACACACAGAATGACCCCGCTGCTCCACCACCGCCTTCTCACTGGAATTGCCATGTTCATTTGAGTTTCGACCCGAGATTATCTGGTTCACGTCGGTCGTTATTCAATTCTAGGTCCTCGCCCGATTTACAACAAATAGTTGCTAACAGGGGCGATCGATAATTTCGGAATCATAATTTGGAAACCGGCTTTTTAAGAACCAGAAAAATTAAACCGTAAATAAGGAACTTTTGTTCTACAAACGATTCTTTAGACACCGTCGAAATAAGCATTTTTGTTTTGCTAGTTTTCATTCTGTCACTACGGTAGAAGAAACGAAATTTGAGAAACGACGGTTTGTAACCGCCGATCGGGAAGGGAGAGGCCTACAGTCGATCGATACGTAGGGAGAGACTAGAGAGAGGCGAGA
>LS550086.1:411002-421297 GCA_900490775.1 Pristionchus maxplancki | reverse complement strand
TCTCGCTACCAGTGGTAAACCAGTGTGTTTACCAGTTGCGTGCGGGTTGAAATACAACTGGTAAATGGACTGGTTTACCACTGGTAAACAACTTTTACAAGTGGTAAACAACTGGTAAACAAGTCTAGACAGGAATGGGGGTCATATTTATTGATTGAATGAGTTGCCTCATACAGTAACCGAGCCGCACATGAAACGTCCATGTACGGTAGTCACGTCCAAAAGCAATCTCTAGTGAGATCGCAGTGAATTGCAGCCATGCGCTGGTTCAGTCAGAAGAGGGCTGTGGGGGAGACCTAATAGGCAAGGCGCGTGCTAGTCACGCCGGGTAAGGTTCCTTCGCTTTTTTACCAGTGGTAAAACAGTTGGTTACTGGTTTACCACTGGTAACCTCTCAACTGGTAAACAACTGGTAGACGCACTTGTTTACCACTGGTAAAGCCAAACTCCGCCCTCCTGCACTGGTTTACCACTGGTTGGGAGAAACCAGAGATTGAGTGCGGTTGTTGTCCGGAAACGTTCAGTTTATCACTGATGCTCGCGTCGCTCGCACTATCTGTCCTTTCCGAAGCACAAACTCAGCAGACGTCTCGACTCGCAATCACAAACGAGAAAGCGCACGTGGCATTTGAGTGTTATTGCGTTTTTTTCTCATAAAATGACTGAACTCCGCCACTTACCACTTGCACATGCGGGGTTTACCCCAACTACTCACTCCGAAACACGAGCATCGCAGTGGAGATGCACTGCATGGTTAGAGGCATGCTAGAGATAATTCTTGAATGGGATTTCCACCGAATTAGCACAGGATCGTTACTGGCTGTGCAAATCACCGTAAGGGTAATTTTGAAACGTCAATCGCGCATGCATGTGAAACTCGAGCTGTTCAATACACTAGGGTACTCTTTTGGAAGAAAAATTGGATAAATCACCGACGTGCGCGTTCATTCCACTATGTGCCAGTCTAGAAACACGAGACGGACTGCCACATTCAGCCAACAAGGTAGATATGGCTCTCGGTATAGCATTAAATCAGCATACAATGGAAAGTAGCAAGTGTATTTTTAAAGCACCGTAAGTTGGAATACCAAAGCTGGACAATCGCACAAATGCAGCCCACACGAAAGTGTATGTCGAGCGAGGGGCCACGAGCACTAAATTAGACTTTTTTCTAATTCAAGACCGAACAATATCTCTGAAGCGTGAGTTCGTCTCATCATCTATCCACTCTGAAACACCAACCTCATCCGCAGATACATAGAAGGGATTTTTCTCAACGCCGTGCGGAAACTATCGGTAATTAACGAACCAATCGCCGTATATGAGAATGCTGAAGCGCCAATCGCGCACGCAAACGTGCAAGCACACATATCTAACACACCAATCTAACAAAGAACCCACTCGCGAAGTCCAGCAAAGAGTGATGGTTGTTCGGGGAATATACGATAGACGTCTATCGCCGAGGCGCGACCTTTTCTCAATATTTTTTCACTATTAACCACCAAAAAGCCAACAAGCCAACAACAGACCCGTAACAGCCAGTGATTGTTGTTCTAAGGTCGGCGGCTCTCAGAAAATCACTGTTTCGTTCTTCCGTCGCCCCTATCTGCCAATCGAAACACGAACCTTGCCGCCAACAGTGCAAAACGCAAAATGGATCATGCATGCATACAGAAGGTTCACCAATTGCGGTATTTTACTAGTACCCATACTGCCGATCACAATTTCATGTGTTTCTTGGAATAATTAGTAACTGTGAAGCACAAAGCTCGCTGTCATGCCTAACGCAGATTTGATGCTGAACGTCTTTACTATTTTGTCATTTTAAAATTCGCCAAAGAAGCAGTACTATCGGGCATCATTCCACCTCAGTTATAAGTAAATATTCCGAAACACGAACCTCGCTGCCAACTCGAGCGTGTGCCTCGACGTCGCCTCCATCTTCGTGCTGTCCTGCAACGAATCGATTACTCTATTCTTGCAAATAGATAAACCACCGTACCCCTCATCCACATCCTATCGATAACCGTGTCTCACCTAGCACGTGTTAAATGGAAGAGCTTACGCTGTTCGATTAGGTATGCCAATAAGTATAGGATGTAAGAGTAGGTGTACTAACAATACCCTTGACCTACCGCATACTTAGCGGATACCTCCCGCAGCTGCGTCTGCACCTCATCGCGCTCCTGAACATGAGAGAGATCAAAGATCAACCGCTTACTTCCAAGCACACTTGTGATTATTTTCAATCTTTCTTTTTATTTCGTCAGATAGCATTAGTAAGAGCACGATTGCTCCCAGACTTGAGAACCGCAGTAAGTACCAACGTCGAAACACAAACCTCACAGCCGGAATACAATGATAAAATGTTACTTTTAAAAGAGAACAAATTAATAGAAGGCGTATTTCTAATGTTTTAAAAAAGATGCTATCGGCACTAGTCGAGAGAAAGTGTCAACCGCGAAACGTAAACCTGGCAACCAGAGTTGAAATACCAAATATAGAGTAGTTCTAAAAACACATGGTTTGTTGAAAATTCGTATCAAAAACCACATGGTGGAAGGATTTTGGCAATTTTTTCATCGAAAATCACATGGTGGACTACTTTTAACGACTGAAAACACATGGTAGGAGTTATTGTACTGTTGGTTTTACGGTACTATTTCAACTGTGCTGGCAACTGGCATGCACTAAATGACTAGTGCAATAATAGTCTATTTCCTTGACAGACAATATCGCTAGTTAGCACACTACGATCCGAAAGTACAGATGCCGAAACGCCAGCCTCACAGCCGACATGTACTACATGGCAAGCGCAAAAAATATTGTATGGGCTCAATTGACTCAGAGAGATCGCTAGTGGTCGCTCCATTCGCCATAAGAGAAAATGCCGAAACGCAAATCGCGCTGTCCTCTCGCGCTACACCGCGCTGCTATAGCATAACTATTGTATTGCAAAAGTCGACGCATTCTTATTCCCAGTGTACACACTGCCAGACATGACATAACTAATATTCATAGATCAAAGATCAAAGCTCAAACCTTCTCGGCCAGTCGCACTTTCTCCAGAAGCATCGCCACACTCCTGCCCTCGGGCCTGCAATTATTGATTTTTACCATATTCTCATCCTACCGCAATCTTCCAAAACTTTCCCAACAATTCAGATTCAATTCTTCCCTCTGGAAGCGATTTTGGATACTGTACAAATCGTCCGACCCGTGACTCAACTCGTTTCAGACAATGCACCGTAATCTACCGTATCCCCACTCACCTTATTCTACTCTCAGTATCCTTCACTCTACAGTACTCCACTTTCTGACTTCAGTATCCCTTCTTACTCCCTGTGGTCTTGAATACAGTACCCCGTCTCTCATTCTACCGTACTCCCTTACTCACTTTCTCTCCGGCGGCGACTCGTCGAATGGTTCCTCCTTAATGACCAGCCCGCAGCCGATGCCACTATCGTTCATCTGTGATTACGGTAGGATTGGGCCAGGGATACGGTAACTACATTGACTAAACCATCCAGGTTTTCTAGGATACGCTCAATTGCTAAAGGTGATGGCCGGTCAGCAACCGAAAAAGAACAACTCGATTGCAGTTCTCCTGAATTCCCGCAAAAATTCGAAATCACGCTCAAAACAAAGACCTGTGGCGCGCGCGGAAGCATCACTTTTATTTTTTCGGTGTGTTGCGATTGCCTGGTGCCAGCTCTTTCATGCCTATTTACAACGTGATTTGGCGAGTGTTTGCCTAGTATTCCAGACAATAATGTGATGAGAATACAATTTGAAGCATTTAAATTGAAAAGAAAAGCGCAAAAACGACCCTGGTGCAAAACTGCGCAGAAGCCGATCCTACCGCAATCACAATTTGCTGTCGATACTACCGTAATTTCTCGAAATCCGCGCAAAATCCGCCAAAAGCGACAAGTAACGACAATTTTTATTTTTTCTTGATCTGCATAAAATTGAATGAAATACAGGGGTATTTTAACATACAGGGGTACATTTCCGAAAGGTCTTTGAGCACCAAACATTCGATCAACAATAAATAATCAACATAAATCTGCTGCACTCTTTTCAGATACGACAGTGACGGGACGACACGGACATTCACAAACACGAAAATCCACTAGACGACGTTATAACGACTTTATTATTATGTATATATTTACAATATACAACAGTTTACAACTCCATCAAAAGCATAATCGTCATATAAAACATGTACTACAATAATTTAATGTACCTAACGACAGAATAGTCATGGCACTGCAAATGCTGACAATAAACACCGTATACAATGAGATCATCTACGGCAATACGAGACTACGATAACAAACTACGGGGCCGGGCTACGGTATTTGGGAGCCAGCGCGATCTTGGTCGTTATCGAACTGGCTACCGTAATCTTCTCTTGCAAAGAAGGGTCAGAGTGGGAGGAGACTTCACTATTGGAAGAAGGTAAGGCAGACGAGTCCAGCTGAAATGAACTGATATTAGAGAAGACTGTGATTGGAAAATTACTGTTAAATTTTAGTCGTTCGCACTATCGTTCGCAATTTCAGTACATTCTGAGCAGACAATTAA
The DNA here is from genome assembly GCA_900490775.1 of Pristionchus maxplancki. Lineage (NCBI taxonomy): Eukaryota > Metazoa > Nematoda > Chromadorea > Rhabditida > Neodiplogasteridae > Pristionchus > Pristionchus maxplancki. The sequence goes on along the minus strand of LS550086.1, from coordinate 416,704 downwards.
CTATTCGATAAGAATTCACGCTGCCTATTTTCTAGACTGCACTAGTAAGTAGAATAGTTTTGTCAAGGCGTAATCCTTTACCCATTGCTTAATTTATTATCCGCATCAGTTCGTACCAACACTGAAACCCCGGTTCACACACTTCAATGTTTTCCTTAAATTCGCAAAACCGCAATCGACTTACTTAGCTAACCAATTCCCAGTATCGTATGTACCAATTCCGAAATTGTTTTATTGGTCAGTCCATCTTTATCCAATAAATGCTTATCACCACTGAAACCCCGCGTCACCCAGCCATACCTGCGCCACGTACCTACTTGGGAGTTGAAAATCCAAGGTAAACGGGCAGCCGTCAAGAACTTGGATATTTTTGAACAGGTGGACGCTCAATTTTAGCGTCATATTTTGCACTTAAACCGTAGAAAATCATATTTTTTTCTAACGGATGGCCGCGATTTTTCCCGAATCGTAATTTTTTGAACGGGTGGCCGCGCACTTAACAGTATATAAGTACGCAGGTATGCACCCAGCTGGCTCTCTCTTACATCTCATCTAGTCTTATTGCTGTGAAAAAGGGACCTTCTCAGGCATTGCACTATCCTTCTTTCCCACAAACTCGTATCACCACTGAAACCCCACTCCACCAACCTCTACCCTTCTCGATCCATTCCATCCCATCTCATCTAGTCAAATTGTTGTGGAAGAAAGGTTCTATTGTATTATTGCCCAATCCATCTTTCCTTAATTTCGTACCACCTCTGAAACCCCACTCCACCCACCTCATCCTTGATCTCTCCCTCAACTATCTCATCCTCTCACACGTAGTTAGATTTCTAAAAAAATATGGAAGACCCGAAGTTATTGAACTAGGCAGTTCCCGATCCGTTAAGGAATCACATTGAAACCCCACATCAGCCATGATCATTCCTCAAATATAGCAATTTGGGATACACTATAATACTACCCATTTTTATCACATTTTCGAATTATTCCAATCAACCACCTCATCCTTAACCTCTACCTCAACTATTTCATCCCTTTCACACAAAAAAACCAAGACTCCTTAGCTATTCAGTGCACTAGCGCCAATAGAATAATGCCAAACTTATTAGAGCCGAACCGCGCTACCAATTGAACAACCATGCATCTCATCCTTATGAATTGCCACTGAAACCCCACTTCACCCACCTCATCCTTGATCTCTCCCTCCTCCACCTCCTCCAATTCCATCTTCTCCGTGTCCCTCCTCGCCCTCTTCCTCCTCAACTCATCGTCTCCTTCTTCCTTCTTGATCCTTGACTGGGCCATCTCCCTGAAAACGGCATCTCGAGATAGTCAGTATGCACCCATGTCAGCTCCCGATTAGGTTTCATCGCTACTGACGGATTGAACGTGAATTCCCGTTTCATGATATCTACAAATCCACTTGTGAGAATAATTAACAATGTAGCAGCAAGTCGTGCTAGAGATGAACACGTTTCATAATCAATAACCAATCACCAACTCACTTCTCCAGCTCCCTGATCCTCTCCCTCGCTTCCAGCACCTCTTCGAAGAGCTCGCCCGCTCTGAAAATTAGAGATCAACGATCAATTATAGTTCAACAAATCCCAGAATGCTTAAAGATCAAATAGTTTTGAAATGGATCCCAGATTAATTACTCGATCCATCCTTTCCATCCCTTTGCACCTCCGCTGAAACACCAACGCCCATTTGCAATGTGACCTCTCTTCATTTCACACTCTCCCTCCCCTTATCTGACAGTCAAGAGATCATGATAAATGAGAAGTGTCGTTCAATTTTGCACCGCCCTCGCCCCCAACCCACTTGGTCTTGACGAGAACGAGAGATCAAAGATCAAATAATAAACATTATTAAGGATCAAAGAGCACCGCCCGAACCCACTTGGTCTTGACGAGGAAGGTGTTGATGCCGCGTATCTCCTCCATCTCTCCCTCCACCCTCGCCAATTCCTCCCGCTGCTTCGCCGCTGCATCATGGCTGTAAAAGAATGCGACCAATTCAAGTGCATTCTGCAGTTTAAACACAATTTTCTACAACTCTTTCGTTGTATCAACATGTCTTTAAAACGCGTTCTCTGTAAGAACAGGAGAGGGATGGCACAAGGATTTAAAATGGTCGGATAGTGCTGAAATTTTTTGTGGGAAGTGCCTATGGGTCAGGTATACCTTCCACAAAATTTTAGGTCGATTGACCAGCTTTTTGACCTACCAAAAAATGTCATTATTTGCCCTCATGCGATACACTATTCGATAGAGCATCAAAAGTTATGCCTAAAGCTATTTTTTCGTCCACTTGGGATTAAATTTGCATGAGTTGTGCATGAAAATGTGATGAAAAGTGATTTCATGTCAAAAAATCATCATTTGGACCATGGAAAAGGCTGGCAAAAGACTGACGTAGGGAGGCGGATTGGAACCTGCGTCGACGATTGCATGCTAGAAAATGGCTTGTGTGAGTGCAATGGTGCTCGAAAATCGTGCATGAAAAAATTCTATAATATGTAAATGACTAAGGCGCGTCGAATAAGCATAAAATCGGTCTGGACTAACGCCATCTTTACGTATTAATAAATTGAAAACCTCTCAAAAATGGACATTTTCATGCACAACTCATGCAAATTTAATCCCAAGTGGACGAAAAAATAGCTTTAGGCATAACTTTTGATGCTCTATCGAATAGTGTATCGCATGAGGGCAAATAATGACATTTTTTGGTAGGTCAAAAAGCTGGTCAATCGACCCAAAATTTTGTGGAAGGTATACCTGACCCATAGGCACTTCCCACAAAAAATTTCAGCACTATCCGACCATTTTAAATCCTTGTGCCACCCTCTAAGGGCGACCATCCCGCTCTTACAGAGAACGCGTTTTAAAATGTCCAGATTAGGATTGCAACCAATAGTGTTCCGGGACTTCATAAAAAAAACTTAAATCACATCTTGTGAGAAACTTCCTACAATTACTTCGATGTTTCAGATTGGCTGCAAAAGATTCGATAAGAATTGAAACCAATTTTCGAGCTGATATCGCTGCCATAAAAAATCTATCTCTTTCGCTGTCTCACTATCTGAAAAAATGCTGATCGAAACTGTACGCAGTAAACACAAGTTTGACAATCTAGTGAGCGAAAGCCTAGATACTGCACAATCGCTGTTTCAACCCATCTGCAAATTGGACCAAATAGCCACTTTAGTAATGGACGATCGCTTTTAAGTCTCCACACCCCCTATCCTGCAATCGAAATGAACTATACTGTCGTATCCCACTCACCTCTCCCTCTCCATCTCCTTCATCCTCCTCTTCGCCTCCTTTCCTCTCTCCTCCTCCTCCCTCACTCGCTGCGCCATTCCCTTGTTCTCCTTCTCCAGCAGGTCGCAGCGCACGCGAAGGGACGCCAGTTCGATCGAGCTGAGAGGAGAAATCAGAGATCATTTCGCCTATCTTGTTCGATCATTTCTACTGTATCGTCCTATCACAAGTTCAGAACTCAGATGATCGTTCGCAGTATGTTCAGCATACCATTATCGTTAGTCAGTCCAGAAAGCGTAAATAAAACCCAACTCACCTCCTCTGCCTCTCCTCCTCCGCCACTCTCGCCCTCTCCCTCATCTCGTCTCGCTCCGCCTCCAGTCGGGCATGCACACTCGCACTGTCCGCCAGCACTTTGGACCTGGAAGGAATGGGTTTCACTAATTGAGTATATCTAACATCTAACATAAGGCAAAAATATTCTTGTAATATGTCTCTCAGAGTCTCTGCCATGAGTTATGCGCGCAATAGTACAACTTTGGACCTGCAACTAATGCGTTTCGGCCATTGACTATATCAAAGGCAAAAATATTTTTGTAATGTGTCTCTCGCAGTATCTGAAATGAATTATGCGCACAATAGCAATATGCAATACGCTGCACTTTCGACCTGCAACGAATGTGTTTCGAGATGAGGTGAAAAGGTGAGCAGCGATCTGATTTCGATTTTTTTTCATCTGTAATCTTTTCGAGATATTTCAATATTAAAGGCAGTACAACCAGAGGTCGAATACTTATAAGAGCCCGTTCGCGTAAGAATCGGACAAATCACTAGTCATCTGGCACAGCTCAAAAATGTCGATTCTCTGAAAATCTGGTTTTTGGGGTTCTCGAGTGTGCTGATGACGATGGGCGTACTCATTTTCCATATTGAGCCACCGTTAGCTTCAGATGACGTCACGTCGAAAACGGTTTTTGTCGAGTTTCTCCGTCCACGAGGCCGCTAAAATTAAGCAAAAATGTTTCCCGGGGTAGAATTTGATGCTGATCACGCCTGTCTAATTCATTTTTCATGAATTTTATTCATAATTTTGAAAAATGCAACTTTTTACAGAGTGAGTTGCGGGCTTAGCAACCGGCATAGATCGGACCGGCGTGATGAGGGGATTCCAAATATATAATTTGAGCCAAAACAAACAACATAATTTTGAACGGGCAGCATAAACTGATCTGAAATGCGAGTGAAAAGAGACACCCTCTCCCATGCTCCTCCCTTCCTTGGTGTAAACAGGCGAGAGAGCGTGCGATATGGAGAGAGCGCAGAGAGAGGAAGACGTAAACAAGGGAGAAACTGCCATTTCCCTCACATTTCAGATCACTAAATGCTTGCCCGTTCAAAAATATGTTGTTTGTTTTGGCTCAAATTATATATTTGGAATCCCCTCATCACGCCGGTCCGATCTATGCCGGTTGCTAAGCCCGCAACTCACTCTGTCAAAAGTTGCATTTTTCAAAATTATAAATAAAATTCATGAAAAATGAATTAGACAGGCGTGATCAGCATCAAATTCTACCCCGGGAAACATTTTTGCTTAATTTTAGCGGCCTCGTGGACAGAAAAAATCCACAAAAACTGCTTTCGACGTGACGTCATCTGGAGTTAACAGTGGCTCAATATGGAAAATGAGTACGCCCATCGTCATCAGCACACTCGAGAACCCCAAAAACCAGATTTTCAGAGAATCGATCTTTTTGGGATGTGCCAACCCTTGTCCGATTCTTACGCGAACGGGCTCATAAGTATAAATGTCATCAACGCATTGAAAAGTGGTCTGCTTTCGATTTTGTAAGTCACCATCCTCCAAAAGTGGTGTGCTTTAAGAAAAAGTCCTTTCCTCTTTTTCAAAAGTGGTCTGCTTTTTGAAATTTGCTCATCTCATCTTTCAAAAAGTGGTATGCTTGTGTCATTTTTGACACACTATTCGAACCCTGAGTACAACAACTATTTCGCGCGCATTCAATGAACCAGTGGAACATACAATACACGGGTACTACCTAGACTAGGGCGGTGCGCCAAAATCAATTATAGGTCGCCTGAATGCAAAGAACTAACAAAACATCTCCTTTAAATCTCACTACTTACATCCCTGTTTCACACATACTACACTATGTTAGAGTTACACTTTCATCAATAAATGTCCGTTCATTATGGAAAATTTTAAATTATTGTCACTCACATCTCTCCCCTGATCGTCTCCAGTCTCTCCATCCTCTCTACATCACTGCTACACGAATACTACACTAGCGTTTAGTTATCACTTTCATCACTAATGAGGATGCATTTTGTTCTATAACTTTAAAAAAATTCTCACATCTCTCCCCTGATCGTCTCCAGTCTCTCCATCCTCTCTACATCACTGCTACACGAATA
>LS550086.1:349033-398129 GCA_900490775.1 Pristionchus maxplancki | reverse complement strand
TGTGAAAGGCTCGTGAGGCCGAGAGCGATCCGAAAAAGTTGCGATGTAGCCACGAAGTGGCGGAATCGCAACTTTTTCGGATCGCTCGAGGCCTCACGAGCCTTTTACAAGGGAAGATGCCAATGCGCAACGCAAGCGAATGAATTTTAACCGTGCACGCCACCCGGCGAACAACGTAGCAACCGAAGGTTGCTAGTTTTTATATTTTGAAAATAGTCAATATTTTTAGAAATCGTTAATTATTACCGTATTTTTGTATTAGAAATGTGTGCCGCTGCTTTGTTTTGGCATCCTACACATGGGGCCAATGTTGAGAATAGTTCGCGCGTACTCCTCCCTCGCCTTTGATAGAAAAAATGAAGGAGGGAACATTGAATATTGCTCGTTACCAATTGACCTATCTAGGCCTCATGCCCGCCATTCTCCCCGCCCACAAAGCAGCTGTAATATATGCACTGACAAGTGGTGATTGTAACACAATCGCATAATCACAGTGCTCATATCTCCCTTCCGCTCGATCTTTTATCCAGGGCAGAGATATAGCACGTGAAATAACGAGAGTAGGCTGCTCTGCCGGGCAAGATAAGATCGTATAGATAAGCGCCCTCATCTTTCCCCAAGCGTTTTCCTCGCAAATGTCATCTGGGGCGGAATGCTTATTCATGCTCTTGCTTAGCGGTCACAACTCGTCTCCTTCACTTCACGGAATGGTCGGAGGTGATTCTGGAAAGGAACGCGGGAAATTGAAAATCTCGCGCGTTGCGGGTTGCGTTGCGTGTGCTATTATCATCGTTGTTTACCGATGAGCGAAACAATTCACAAGTTTATGTGCAAATGGAAGCACATCCTACCCCATTTCGTGGTTTCAACTTAAATTTGTCAAAATATTATCAGAGTTAAGAGAAAATGCGATTGTATTGATGCCAAGTCAAGCGCGGGAAAATAGTGTACACAACAAAAATTTTGGGTGATAATTTTTATGAATTTCGCTTTATAAATTATTATTTTTGCGTGAAGTGATCGAACTGAATATTTTAGGAACACCTATGTGGTACACAATATTGTTTGAAAACTATGCGCCGTACGAGGAAGCGAGGAAGTCTTCACATTTGAAAATTCACTGTGTTTAGTGGGCAATGCTGCTGCAGCATTTTTTTCGCAGCGTCTCACGCGCATCAGCCTGAAATTCGCCAATTTCCATTGTGTGATCACTCCGTGACTTGTGAAATCTCTCGCCGATCGGAGTGACGAATGAGCACGCGAAACGGAGAGATTCCCCCTAGTGACAGCCGCTCATGACACATCTAGGGGAGATACTACAGCCGAGAAATCGTTGTTTTGACTTTTGGAAATTTCGACGAGCAAAGTAGTTTCTGGAAGGGGCTTTTCGTTTGGTGGCCCACTATCTCACCCGGGAAAGTGGCGACTAGAAGCGCATTTACGCATCTCCCCTGGCTAAGGATAAAGGGGTGGGAATCATCGCACTTTCTAACGTGACCGGTATGGGGAATGAGAGGACGAATGAAAAATAAGCAGCGGGAAATCAATTGTGAGCGGGATGTGAACGGGTAAAGGAATCAGAGTAGAGGGGGAAGGAAGGGCAGCTGTTGGCGAGAAGTAAATCACTGGTACGTAACATGCGGCGCAATTTCTTTTGCCATCTGGCCAGAGCAGACACTAGTGGGGTTTTCAAGGTGTTCAATTGCGCACGCTCTCTAATTACAAATGAACACATTCGTATGGGCTGCAACTATTGTGCACAATGAGCACTCAATTATGGTCAGGAGTGATTTGTTCCGCTCATTGGGTGGGATTGCGCAACCGAATCACCTGCTGGAACTTAATTGCTGAGAATAATTCTCTCGCGATTGGCGCCTAGTAGACAAGGAGGTGACAAGTGGAAGGGGGGGGGTCACTATGGACCGAGAGGCGGAACAAATAAACAAGTGGGCTGGTCTTCCACCAGATACCATCAGTCAAGCCTATCTGATAGTCGAGACAGCTAACATTTAGAGCTGCCTATCGGGTAACACTCTACCAGCGGTGATTTATAGAGTGGGGAGGTCACTGACAAAAGCACATACATCGAGAAATTATAAGAACAATCTATGCAATTATTTATATTCGGTCGATACAAACATCGAAACAAAGCAATGATATGTACAACGGATGTGTATGAGTACAATACAAGCACTACGCATTGTTCTAACAACTAACAAAATCGATACAAATTATATAACCGGATATTTTTGCATCTCATGATGGCGAGAAGTGGCTAAATGCTACAATACTACACTACGGGATTGCAGTTTCCCTTCTAGACATGAGATTCTCTTCTTGCTTGGCAATGAATTCTTGTAGGAATAACGGAGGAGGCGTCACATCAGAAGGGGAGTGGAGAGAAGGCGTCTGTAACGTTCATCATGTCATTCTAGTTTTCAATGTGCATTTATTGGCCTAGCAAGTGGAATAGTTGGTGAGTTTACAAAGCAGATATTGCGAATTTAAGATGCTTTCTCACTTCCTCATCAAATCTCCCGTCCTCCTTCTCTTCATCCACTTCCTCTTGCTTCGTCGAATCCATCCTCGGTCTCTTTCTCCTCACTTCATCTTCCTCATCCTCATGGAATGTCATCGATTCAAGCGTTCTGAAATAATAATAATAAGTATTGTAACTGGTTTGCGGAGGGGCAACAAGTCTTGCTCATTGTTTCAATTCCAACTCACCTTTTCAACATCTCTTCTCGCTCTCGACTCTGTTGCAGTTCCGTGTAGAGCTTGCCGTAGCTGCAAAAGGATCAACTCGCGAGGATCAAAAACAATCCACCGACTCAAAAATAAATCGAATGTCAAAATCAAGTTGAAATAGATAAACTCACGTTGTATTCACGAGGAACGTATGTGTTTTCCTCATCTCATCCATCTCTTCGTCCATTTGAGCATATCGTACCCGTTCCTCGTCCGCTGCAGCGCTCCTGTGGAATACAATGGTGCATCAGAGTCAAGTAATCTTACAGTTGTGGGATCAGCTAAATATAGAAAAACCACTCACTCTTTCTCTTTCTCCCTCTCCTGCTCCTCCTTTCTCTCGTCCATTTCTTTCAGTATCCTTTCCACATTCTCGACCCTCGTCCTCATTTCTTCCTCAGACTCTTCATTAGTTTTTAGTGCAGTTTTCAATTCGTCCTTCTCCTGTTCCATCCTCTGACATGCTTCCAATGCCTGTTCTGCTTCCTTCGATCTGAAAAGATTTAGATCACCTTTTTGCAATCAAGAACCGACAAAATAAAGTTCTCACAATTGTTCATTCTTCTTCTCTAACTTGCCAACCAGCTCTGCTGCCGCTTCCAGTTCCTTCGTCAGGCTCTCGCAGTCTTTGCTGCGCTTTTTGTACCTGAATAAGCTTTTTGTACCTGAATAAGGTTAATTTGATTGTTGGATGCTTTAGGATTAGGAAAATCGATTGAATCTTTCAGAAATAGCTCCACGCCATCGGTAGATATTGACGAATGTTTCTGACGACTAATATGATTACCAAATTACTCACTTCACCACTTTGTCCCATACTTTGTCCATCTCTTCGTTGCTGAATGAATCCTGGTCTCGCAACTGCTTCTTGTACCTGGAAAAGACATTTTCAGCAACTTTGACATACGAAGTATAGCTCACCTCGCAACTTCATCTTTGAGTTCTTCGTTCTCCTTCCGCAACTCGCTATCCTCATTTGGGTAGATTCTGGAGTGAACATTGAACAAATTGAATTCTTAATCTGCTCACTTTGGAGGTGCTTTCCCCGCCTGTTCAGCTGCTTTCCACCAGAAATCGAAGGCGTCAGCGCAAGCAATACCTTTCATCTGGGATGTTTTTATTTTGCGCATTGCTATACATAGTCACGATGCACCAACCTCCTTAATGTGGCTTTTGCTGCTCACGTGAGCAACCACATTATTTGTTGAGTCCACTCTCAAATTGCATAGACGGCACATCCTTCCTGAGCCCTGAAATACAATTATTAATGTCTCAAACAAAACGTTTCTCAACCATTCGAAACATCTCTACGAATTTGATTTGAAAAACGATCATGTAGCGTACGGTTTATCTGCGGTGCGAAAAGTTTCTTGTCGAACTGTTATTGAAACAATTGATAAAAACTTGCATTGAATAACGCGCTAGTCTGCTGCCCAAGTCTTTTCTTGTCGCACTGCTCGAAGAGTATACGCAGTTGCTTGAAATGACCAGCGGCATCTCCGGATACTGTAAAATTGAGTCCTCAGGCAACCTCTACTTTTTCCGTCTTGTCAACTCTTAACCATCCACTTGCTTTAATTTTCTTCAAACTTCATGTAGTAGCTTACATTTTCTTTTTGCTACATGGCACTTGTCGAGAAGTGCAAATGGATTGACACCGGGAGGAGGCGTGATTTGTGGATATATCTGAGGCGTCGCTTCTTTTGGAAGTGATGGCTGAAATGACAAGCATACAGCCTCTAAAGTTCGAAGCCAAAGCTGGAAAATGGAAAACATCAACTCACAATATGGTGGTAGCTTTGAGCCCGATCCGTGTCCGCAGAGGTAGACCTGCAATATGGTTTATTTTAAATATATATAAAATTTATGAGATGAACTAACGCATTGCTCTCATTGCCTCTCCCTCTCGCACTCGACTTCTGCTGTGTGACAATGCGGTCGAGGAAATCCCGTTCTCTTTTCCTGAAAATTTCAGCTGTGATCAATAATTATTTATCAGCCAATTCACTCTCATTGTTTTTGCATTCGCCCCTTTGTTTTGTCGATAAGATCTTGAGAAACATAGACAGATGGATGACTCACTTGGTATCCTAAAGAGCAAACGAATGGGGCAGTTCTAACACCACAGAGAATGACATTTTTCAATAATTTTGAAGATGTTATTCTATCGCTCACATTAGTGTCTTCTCCCTCTCTGCGTCCTTCAACTTCTCGCTTGCTTTCCGTGCCGAAGTAGTCAGGCTGGAAATAATCAGTCAGGGTTAACGAGTCTCTTTCCCTACATCTATTATGGAAAAAAACCCAACCCCTTTATAATCTCTTCTGCGTCCTTGAGAGACTTGCGGAGTTTAGAACGATCCTTCTCCGAGTCGTCCAACCTCTTTCTTACTTCATCGTTAGATGCTTTGAGAGCGGCCTGAAACAACTAACGTTAACCTGAGTAATTAAAAGAAAAAAACGCACCATCTCCTTTTCAAATCCCTCCGTTGCCTTCACCGACTCCTCCAATCTTCTAGTCAGCTCTGCATTAGCCTTCCTGACACCGAGCTGAACATACAAAAGTTGCTAATAATCTCCCTCATCGAATGCTTTTGAAACAAAAAAAATACCTGCTCCTTCTCAACCTCCTTGGCTTCGGTAGACATTTCGTCTAGTCGCCTACTCATTGAATCCTTTTCCTCAATCGCCTCTCTTGCGCGATTTGACTTCTCGGAAGCGGTAGCAAGCGCGTCCTTCAAGGAACAGTTTTTTCGTATTTCTAAACATCGCTTCCGAATAATAATTGCTCTACTTGTGAGTGTTTTAAAGATATCTGAAACACAAATGTGCCTTCAAATATTAAGTTCTTCATTTGTACAAGTCCTAATCGAGTGAAAATAGACAAGATCAACTCACAATGTACTTCTGATTCAATGTTTGTAGCTCTGCTGTACTCGATTGTTCCTGTTGGCGAAAGCGACTGAAGCGAGATTTGATAGAGTCTGAACCTCTCATTTCACACTCTTTAGTCTGAGATGCGTTCTAGAGTTTTATTATTCTGATCCGATTATAGAATACCTCCTTTCTTCTTCCAATCGATGCTCAGCAATCATCCGATGCCGATCCGCTTCCTGAAAGGATCCAATTTAAAGAAGGAGAAATATCAAAGTTTGAGTGCCTAAACTAGAAACGCAGTCTTGTAGTTATCTCCAACCATATCAGAATTCTGAAAACCCCATGTTTATATCTGGTTTCTGAATCAAGTTACAGCGAATTGGCTGCGAGCAAAGTCACCCTGATCCCAGGCAACGGGCGAGAGAGCGCGAATATACCCTCTGGCATAGTTGCCGTTTCGCATCCCTCCTTCTTTAACGAATTTCTACCGTAACATTATCGCGATGACTACCGTAACGAGGGGAAATGACAAAAATACGGGAAAAAACAAAATAATGCTCACCGAAACCTTGTCGAGCCATTCAATGAGCTGGTTCGCTGTCTCCTGGAAGTAGATCAAAGATCAGAGATCAAGGTACAAAGATTACACACCTCCTCAGCATCATCCGCTCTCTTCTCAGCCGCTGCGAGGTCCGTTGTAAGTTGGGCGATGCGACTGCAAATAACAAGATTGTGTTCCACTCCCGTACCCTACTTCTTACTAAATCCTCTAGTCTCACCTCTGAGCGCTTAATTGATCCTGATAGTCGTCGATCGGCTCGAGCTTCACTTTGGCTATCGGAGGCATTTTGGGTTGTGGATCTGTAAGTATTCAGACCCTTTTCGAAAGTTTCTTTCTGTATGTTAGTGGCTGAGGAAAATAGATAAACGCGTACATAAACTGCTATAGCAATAATAGTCCATTTCATGTATTCTTTCCCTTATCATAGAGAAGAGAATCGCCCGTCTCTCAGGCTGTGAGTCATTTTTTGCCAAGCTGTCTCCAGTGTAAACTGCACCAACCAGAGAAGTCTGCCGGCTTTTTCTCCATTGCTCGCCGTATTTCCACCTGATAGGCCTAGTTTCTTGGAGAATAGAAAAGATTAGCAAATCTGTAAATTGATAAAGGTTACACCTCGCGAAAAAGGTTTCACCAAGCGATATAATATCAAATGTTGTAAAGCCGACTGAATATGGATGAGAACAAAGAGTGCGAAGAAGAATGGACAGATGCTTTCTTTAGTAGCCAGGCGTCAACTGTGCTAAGCAAGACAGAATGGATTGACCCTCTGTTCCTAACAGGGCGAAGAGTGGAAGAACGGGGAGAGAAGGGGGAGGGGAGAAACAGAGGAAAGGAAAAGAAGAATCGAGTGCGGAGCGAGAAACATTGAGTGGAGTATATCAAAGAGTCGATCTGCAAGACGACAATGGAAGTATCAATACGTTGCGAGAATCAAGATAAAACATGCCATAGATACGGCGAGAAATCTGCAAAATGTTCCCCTCGGTTTGACCCCGCGATCACTATCTATCGATCTTGGAGACTTTTAGTGCGATGGCAGCTGATAAGCGAGCCGAGAGGCGAAATGAATGAGCGAGGGAGGAAAAGGTCATGAATGCGTGGAAGCGGGTGAAAGAGGACATGGGCATGGGAAAGAGAAATACTGCTTTCACAGAGCCCAAGAACACCGAATCACTTGTGGGAAGGAATAGGAGGGTGCACCAAAGTAAACAGTGGTGCTGACCTAGCCGTCTCTACTACCCATTACCGTCACATGGCAAAAGGGGTGAGACTGTCGCGTCCTCTCTCATTTATGAGTGATGAGTGGCTTATGTGCCTCTTTGGATCTGAGAAATCGAAGGCAGGAAGAAGTTTGAAGTGCGAGACTGAATACATAAAAACAAGTTTATTCAAAGATGAATATTAGTTACACTTTGGAACGCTGAGATCATCTCAGTTGCAAGAATACTACGTCTAACTTCGAATGAAACAACATTATTATAACGGCTACGCATATTTGAGGATAGTACACAGGTTATGGTTGGAGAAATCGGTACATACAACGGGCCTGATTTTCATGATGAGATCAACTACTACACGCTTGGCAGCTCTCAGACCTGGTTATACTCTTTCTTGGCCATGAATTCTCGAAGGAAGGCCGGTAGTGGCGTCGCTTCTGATGATGAAGAAGAGTGAGTGGAAGAGGTCTGGAATTTCAATTTATTTCAGACTCGTCAAACTCGTTTAATGTTTCACTCATTCCATATAATTCTTGATTGAATGGGCGAGCTGATTCAAACCACGTCGTGCTGTTGAACAATATCAAAAGCAGATTCATTCACTTCTGATCATCAAAACATGAATTTTCACAATTGCATCCTATTTTTTACATTATCACCGCACCATCCAATAGCTCCTATCCTATCACCCGTTTCATCCTCAGCCAATCCTAAATGCTCACCTCATCATCCACCAGCTCTCCTTCCTCCAATCCACCATTCTCATCTACCTCTTCGACCGGCTCTTTCTTCTCGACTCTCGGTTTCTTTCTCTTCAATACTTCATCCTCTACTTCCTTCTCCTCGGATTTGACACTCACGGATGTAGCATTTTCTCTCAATTTCCTGGAATACTCTTCTTTTTCTTTTACTACAAACCACAACTCACCGACTCAGCTCCTCTTCTCGCTCGCGAGATTTTCGTAGCTCCTCGTTGAGCTTGCCGATTCTGAAACGATCAATGTTTGATTTATAGTAAAGATCAAAGATCAACTAACGATGTCGAGACGAGAAAGGCATGCACTCCTCGTAACTCCACCATCTCTGCGTCTACTTGAGCGATTCGCTCCTTTTCCTTAGCCACGTCAGCGAGACTGAAACAGCATTGAAGTAACACAGGAAGGCTTCCTGTAAAGCCAAGACTAGAAACAAACAAAACTCACGCGTCCTGCAGCCGCTGGTCCTTTTCCGCCACCTTCTCATCAAACTTCTCTTCGAGGTACTTGAGTCGATCGAGATCGAGGTTTCTACAAGAGAATTATGAAAGTTGCCACTTGTCAGACCCTTCTGAGGCAGATAAATAGGACTCACGCTTGCCTCAACCTCTGCTCAGTTTGCTCCACTCTCGTCTCTAGATCGCGCTTGGCAATGCCCCATTGCATCCTCTCAACGGCGGCGTCGCCCCTCCTGCAAGAGGACCAGTCAGGAGCGTGTAGAAGGAATGACCTGACTATCCGCTTTCCTATACTCTCTCGCTTCTCTCACCGACGAGAGAGCATTGTGAAATGAGAGAGTTGACTTATTCGTTCTATCTGAACTCACTCTTGTCTCAGTTGTTGCTCCGTCACAGCCATTCTGTTCGCCAGTTCTTGATTGACAGTGATGATGCGGGCCATGGCCTGTTCGGTTTCACCGCACCTACAAGGGAATTGGCAAGTTGCATTTTGCAATTTCGAGGCTGTCTTGTTTTCAAAATATTCACTATCACATCCAAATCTCATTGCCATATGAAAAGATTCGAAACGCACCGATGCTCTCTCCAATCCAGCTGCAGACTTCGCTGCTCCGCCTCACTCCTCATCCTATCCACCTCCTCCAATTGTCTGCCGATCTCTGTCCTCTCCTCGTCAATTCGCCTTCGTTCTTCCTCCATCTCGGCCCTCGTCCGCCTCGATTCCTCCTCCTTCTTGTCCTTGCTGCTCTTGCGCATCGCGTTGTCGAGCTTCCTGGAATATTGTATTCGATAGATATTTGAAATAATGGTGCAAGCTAAAAAAATGAAATAAACTTGACTCACGCCTGCAACTGATTGCCGATCTTTCCCTTCAGCTCCGCGATCTCTGCCTCTAGAGCAACGATCTTCAGTTGAGTCTCTGCGCTTCTGAAATGTATTGACCTTTTTTCCTCAGATGAATCGTTGTTACCGATAAAATAAGTCCAATAAATTGTAGGTTTCAGCAATCTTACAAGGGCAGTGATTTTAGACATCGACAATTATTCTCTCTTCTTGTGTTGAAAAAAACAAACTCACTCCTGCTCCTTCCTTTCAAATTCCAACATCTTTTGCTCAAATTCGGTCTTCGTCCTCTCCAATTCCTCCATTCGATTCTTGATCTTCTCTTTCTCCCTATCGATCTTTCTCTTCTCATCTTCAACCTCGGTCTTCATTCTAGTCATCTCATCCTTTGCTTTTTGATCGTCCAATTCCTTCACTAGCTTGGACATCTGGCTCCTGCATTGTTTAGTGATTAGCTAGTTGCCTTATCATAGTTAACGGATACGAGCGTAATTGGGGTCAAGACGTAATTTGAAATTAGCTTTGCTTGGAACGGTTAATAACTTTTCGTAAAATTGTGATAACAAGAAACTCACTTGTTGTCCATCTCCATCATCTTCTTCTCCACTTCCTCCAGCCTATTCTGGATCTCGTCTCTATTGCATTCCATTCGCCTCTTCTCCTCTTCCATCTCCCTCATCCTCACAGCATTCTCTTCCTCCTTCGCGACCAAATCCTTCTCCAACCGCTCCTTGGCGCCCTTGACCATGGCGTAGTCCAGTTTTCTGGAAGAACGATTGGATGAGTTTCACGGTTCCGTCAAAAGTCGATCACGTGGGATCTGAGTGATGTCTTCAGTTTGACCAATTTCCGCCTGAGCATAGGTATGGCTTGCTAAATGAAGTGGACTCACAATTGCAACTGATTCAGGATCTTTCCTTCGAGTTCTCTGACCTTCGCCTCTAGTCTCTCGATCTTCTCCTGGTTCTCGGCGTTCCTGAAGTGTAATGTGATATGCCATCAACAGACCATCATCCTCCGCGACCCCTTGACCATTCTCGCTTTGGCAGCACTAAGATTGCACCAATCTACAGATCCTTGCTGTTTTAGGCAGGCAAAAGTAATTGACGCCACGTGACCATCGTTCCAACTTACTTCTGCAGTACTATCAGCGTCCTACTCGGGAAAATATTCGTGTCGCGCACTGCATTCTTCGCTTCTTCCATCTCCGCACGTCTGTGAGTTATTAATTATTTCGAGTAATCATTAATTGCTCTCAATTGACTTAGAGAAAATCTGCACTCACGCCAGAATCAGAGCTGCCCTCAACTCGTCCCTCTCCTTCTTCACCTTCTCGACCGAGTTGTCAGCCTCTTTCAGGCCTTCCAACCTGCGATATTAATTCGATATTTTTAAAAGCAAAACTAAAAAAATTCTCACAATTTCTCTTGCTCCTTTTGCATCTTCTCCCTCAGTTCTTCTTCTTTCTCCAAATCCTTCAGCCGTCTCTCACTTCTGTTGCGATATCTGAACCATGGATCATGATCTTGATGGTAATAACAGCGCAAATAATGAAAGGATACGTCTTCAATATCGTGGAATATTCCGACCTCGCACAATTCACTCACTTCTTCACTTTCTCCCTCAGCTGTTGCACTTCGTCATTGTCACCTTTCTCGTAATCACTGATTCTTTTCTTTAATCTGAAAGAATTTCGTCTGAATCACTAAATCATTAGCTACTTCCCTAGGCGAAAGCCATGACTATCGACTGAAAACACGTGAACTACTATTCAATAATCGCAAGACTCACAGCTCCACCTTGTCCTCCAACTCTTTATTGTTTTTCTTCAGTTTCTCTAGTTGTGTGGAGTTCCTGAAAAGAAACAGATTCGAAATTCAGATAAAAGACGAACTCACTCGTTCTCCTTGTTCGCTTCTTCGACCCTCACTACGGGATACATCTGCTGCTGTTGCAGCTGCTGCACATGCAAGAGTCTCTGTTCCAGTACGATTCTGATGTTATCGCTGAAATCGTTAGAATTATTTCTTTTCGGCGTTGATCTATGAGACCATTTGCCTAAGAAGCGGACAAATGCTGAGGATTCCGCACAATCGAAAAATCGAATTTTTGCTGTAGATACTCACTACTCTATTAGACGCCTGTTGGCATCCTGCAAGCTCGCACTCGCGTTGTCGAAGCAGAATTGCAGGCTGTAAATGCCTCAGTTATTAATTATGCGTTTGTAATAGTTAACGCACCTCCTTTTCTCCAGCCCAGCATCACTCAGCGATTTCTGGAGATTAGCCTTTTGCTTCTCCGATTCATCCAATCGCATTGTCAGTTCATCGTTCGCCTTGGTTAGATCGAACTGAAATTCGTTATTTTTCCTTTTCAGAAAGCTCGATTGGTCTAGAGATTGGTCTCGAATCTAATTCCAACCTTCTCCATCTCAAGCGCTTCTTTCTCGTCAATGGCCTCCTTGGCCCTGTTGCCCCGCTCGGATGCGGTTGCCAGGGCGTCCTGCAATGATTACCTTACCCATTGATTTGTGAGCACGGTATCGGAGTGCACAGTACCCATGAATCAATAACGAGTACTTTTTGCGATTTTTTTATACTCTATCTTATAACAGAGAATGAAATTACTCACAATGTACTTCTGGTTGAGCTCTCTCAACTCCCCTTCACTCTTCGTCCGAGTTGCAGGTAGCGCCTAGAACAGTCACGATTCAGAATCAATTACGCCAAATTTATTCAATTATTCGGTTTTTGTCATTTATCACAGTTGTGTTTCACTGTGCCTATAGCTCTCGGAGAATCGACAATCATTATATATGTCTGGTTAGGAATGCGTTCAAATAAAAAAAATCGCTATTGCAAGAATCTATGAATCAGCGATATTTAGATCAAAGACCAAAGATCAAAGATCACCCTCACCCGGTCAGGTCGGCGAGCTCATCCAGCAGCCTCTCTTGCTCGATCTCAGCGGTGTCGCGATCCTGTAAGAGATCAAAGATCAGACTACAAACTACAACGGTTAAACTACAAAGTTCAAAGATCACTCACAGCCACAGCTTGGTCGGCTCTCTTCTCGCTCGCGGCGAGATCAGTAGTGAGCTGGGTGATGCGACTGCAAAAATGTAAGGTATTTGGTGCTTCGAGGGACATCGAGGGATCTTCATCATCTAGGGACAATCAGACAAAAGGTGACACAGAAGTCTGAACAGAAACGTAGTCCTCCCCGTTTCCGGACTCATCAGCACTTCTACTGAGCGAAAGTGCTGTCGTTCCCTCTATCCATCCAATCTGCATTCAACTTACTCCTGCGCTTTCGCCAATGGATCATGATAGTCATCGATGGGCTCGGCCTTCACTTGGACGACGTGGAGGGAGTAGGACGGCTCGCGACGAGGATCTAAGGAAGCGGTGGGTTATCTAATACAAAGGTATGATCACACGAGATCATCTATCGTCGGAATGCCTCCATACTCCCTGTTGCGTTTTTCTGTGAAATTGTTTCTATTTTTTCTCCGTTGCGCTAGAGAGTAAAATAGAGGCAGAATGGAGAGATCAGCGGAACACTTCTTGCCTCACTTGCCTCTACACATTTTACAATGATGCTAAGTTCTCGCTTTCTAGATTTCGCACACGATTACTGGCGGAGATAATTTATGCAACACATAGCATTTACATAGCATTTAACATAGCATCCATTGCACTTTCGTTGGATCATATGAGTGAAATGAAATAGTCGAGATGTAACCGAATAAATTTCCGGGCACTATTTTTCCGAAATTGAAGCGTTTGTGTTTCAAGTAGTATTCAAAGACTAGGATTCTATGACTGAATAGTCCCTGGAATGAAGCGATGTTAAAAAAAAGAAAAATTCAAAAAATCAACCATCCACCCACCGGAAGGCCCCGCGCGTCTCCCGTCCATTGCTTTCCTTCCTTCTTGGAAACGATTGCTGAAGTTCAAAGAAGATAAAACTGAGCAAGCAAAAAATTCGAATAATAGCGAAAAGTTTGCAACGCACAAAGAATGTTCTGTAGTTTCCAACCCGACTTTTCTGGTGTCAATTGGTCAAGGTGAGATGAGATTGATGTACTAGATACTGTTAGGGTGCTATGAAAAAACACTAGTGACAGATGGTGGGAGATTAGGAGAGAGAGCGGAGGAACTTTTTTGCGATGCGACAAGGTGACTTGCTCATACAAAAGAGGATTCTAGGCTGTGAGTGGCACCATACTTAAAGAATTTCTAGGAAAACAACTGAGTAGATGGTTTGAAGAGGGGAAGGATTGAGCGGGCGTGAGGGGGCGAGCAGAAGGGAGGAGCGAAGTGAGAACGGGGGCGTTCAAATCTCGCGGGCTTATTGAATTTTCTATTGAATTCAGTAAGCAATCAATGGAATGAAATAAAATCAATGTCGAAATGCACGCAGTGGAAAATATTCTCGAATAAATCAGTGAAAGTGCGAAATGAGAAGTGAGAGGTGCACTCTCTTGTCACCTACTCTCTCGCAATTTGCCTTATCTCCACTGTCCTTGGCGGGCGGCGCGATATAACACGGATTAGAGATGAGATAGCATGAGATTTCAGAATTTGAATGTGGTTCGAGATAGGTGGAACGGTGTGGTGGCAGCTGTTTGAACAGTTCATAAGCGAGGCTCGAACGAGAGGTGCAACATATGATTTACAACATGCGACGCAATTTGCAGCTCTCACACCTATCTGAGATGGGAGATTGATGATGCCAATCTCTGATTAATGATGCGGAATGTTCGGAGTCGATAAACCATCGTAAAAAAACTGAAAATCTCCTTGATACTTCAACGGAAGAGGAGTAAAAAGATAAGGTGATTAACGATGCCGATGCCTTCTCACAGTGAGATGGCAAGATGACTCAAGACCGGCGGGATAAGGTCAGAGGCTGAGACTTGAGAATCGAGAGGGTAAGATCTATTGAAAGAGAAAAGCCAGCGCGTCTGAGATTCGTCCATTCAATTGGCAGAATGGATCTGATCTCTCATTCACAATGAAAACTATGCCATCTGGCGCGAATTGATGACAAGATGCGAGTGGGGGAAGACAGAATGGGAGAGAGCGAATGAAATGTGGTGGGTCCATCCTGCAGCTGCTCTTTTCTCTATTACATTAGATGATTGACTGGGTGGTCTCATCTCCCACAGTTGAGATGCGGTGATGTTGCTAAAGGAGTAAGTATAGTGAATCGATCAGGGAAGAGGGGGGGGGGGATGTGATTACGAATACTCTTCAAATCACTGTCACGCAGTCCTTTTATCAAGCAGGCTCCTTATCTGTGTTCCTTTCGGCAGACTTGGAGATACAGTGTTCCATTACCCACTGGCGCCTAATCTATCTCTAACGAACATTCTCCTGGCATTCCTAAAGACACCGAACGGCGCGATGATGATTGATAGGTGAGCTTGTAAAAGGTCGGACTCTCAATTCTCCATGCTCTCTCGCACTGTCTGATCGGTGAGAGAGCAAGACCAGGCGCGCCGAAAGGGACGAAAGGAACTGCGCGACACTGATTGATCTATTAGAGGGGCTTGTAGGCGATGGAATTTGCCTGGTTTATTGCGGTGCGGGCGTTCTTTTGGGGTCCGAGTTCGATCGCTTCTGTTGGATTTATGCTTTTTTAGCCGAGAAAATCAGGATTGCGTGAAATCATTCCATTCCATTGCGCGCTAAACAAATGGAGAGGTTGAAACATAGGCGAATCACGGTTGATCCATAACGAGGTAACGAAGTATTGCAAGAAGCAGGGGGAAAGGAGCAAGAAAAAAAGAGGACATCTTGTGACTGCTCATGCTCAAATTATTACTCTTTATGGATAATAAAAACACACATGAGGTCATCAAAAAGGGCTTGCAGAAGGGAAGAGGAAGGTGTTCTGACACAAACGACCGTTGACCCAATGCTAACTTTTGCAGATAATGCACTGTCTGCAACAATCAAGCGAAAGAAGAGATTCTGGCGCATAAACAAATGTGAGAAGCGGGGGCGAGTAGCGAAGGTAGTGTACTGAGTGAGTGTAAGCTGGTAGTGTAAACGAGCTGGAAACTTCACGAAGTTGGTGGATGCAAAAACGTGAGAATTTGAGGGAAGTCACGGTGCCGATGAAAGAAAAGTTCGGAGGTGGGAAAAGACGTCAAGAGAAAGAGGAATCATGGGAGACACGATTGGCTTTTTTCCTAGACGCAACTTCCTTCACACAAGGACTGAGTTAGCAATTGACCTGCCAGGTTCGCCTCTTCTCACTTACGACAGATTAGCACGCGCTCGAGAAGAACCCCTTTGAAGTAGGGCATTGCATGGATCGGGCCGCGAACGTATGAAATAAGGACACCCTCCCCTCCCCTCCGCAGGTGCTGAGACAATAGAACAACAGTCTTAGGTCATCCGAACAAAGAACAGACAGACAGTGTAGGGCCATCCGCTATAGGAAACTGAGCGAGCGGGAAAAAGCATCTGCGAAACTTCCCAAGGCCCATAAACCTCAGATAGCGGCGCAGAGGGGAGCATTACACTGCGCTAAGAGTGAAGTCCTCGCTCTCTCGCTTTCCCTTGCTCTCTCCCCTTTTTGGAAAAAGAACAGCGGATGTTCAGTGAGTAGAGGGGGTCAGCTTTTCTTGGTGTCGGCAAGGGATTTAAGTAGGCAAGACTCACGCAATCTAGTACTGAAAACACGCTAATGGTCATCAAGAAGGACTAATATTCTATGCAAATCACATCAATGCACTCCTACATTAATTGGCCAGTAATCAGCTGGCAAGTAATCCACTCACACGCAATTACGCGCCGTTGGAGATCTAATCAGTGGGTGGCCATTTGGTGACCTCGGAAGTATCTCAATCAGGTCAAATCGTTAGTATAAATGCAAATATAATATATTTATTACATTCGGCAAGTTCATCGCTCATACCAGATCATAATTACAATTGCATTATCACTCAGATTATTTACAATTGCTCAGGGCATTTTGAATTTATGGCACATTTATTGATGACAGAAAAGTACTATCGTATTGCGATAGTGAGATCAACATGAATATTCCTACTCGAAGTAGCTACACTACAGAATACGTCTAGGCTACCGACGTCCAATTGTCTTCCGTACTCAAGCCGGGTGGTCTCGTTTGGCCATGTATTCCTGCAGGAAGCGGGGCACCGGCGATAGCTCTGATGTTGTCTGAAAAGATCACGTTGAGTCAACGATGTTTCGCTATTGGTCTATGTTTCAATCGCTCCATATGTTTAGTGGGCAAAGGAATCTTGCAATTCGGATCGATCCTCTACAACAGTTTCATCAATGTTCTCGCCGAAACGATGCCCGTTTCAGTGTCCACCAAGGCATCAACTGCTCGTTTCTTATTTCCCCCAAATAACCCACCTCATCGTCCCTCAACTCTCCCTGCTCCTGCTCCTCCTTCTCTCCATCCCAATTTCATCCCAAACCTTTTATACTTCCCAAAAGCATTTATATTTCAACTCGAATAGTATACAATATCCTCACCTCGTCATCCCTCAGCTCTCCCTCCTCCTCCTCATCCGTTTCATCCACGGGTTCCTGCTTCGTCTCCTTCAACTTCTTTTTCTCCTTCATCCCCTCTCCTCTCTCATCTCCCTCTCTCCTCGCCCTCTTCCTCCTTCCTCCCTCCTCGCTGTCGTCGTCCCATCTGCTGGCAGTGGCTGCTCGGGACATGAGATCGATGGTTCTGGAGTGGAAAGGTAAGCTGAGAGGTGGTGGACACAAATAAAGCCGAATACAGAAAGAACTATGTAGGCCATGCTGCAATGGGCCATGAGCTGGATGGTTCTGGAGGAGTTATTATTAGGGTTGGCTAAGCGGTTGCGACATAGCGACGCCGCAATGGCGAGGGAAAGGGTTACGACGTCGCTAAAACGTAGCGACGTCGCTACGAGAGAGGGGCGGTTAGAAAAAGGCGAGAGAATGTGTGAAAGGAAGAGGGTGCCATCGCTCTCTCGTAGCGACGTCGCTACGTTTTAGCGACGTCCTTTCCCCTCCCCGTTGCGACGTCGCAACCTATAGAGCGCGCTATTGCGACGTCGCAAACAACGAAATGCCAACACTAGTTATTATTATCACTCCTGAACCCCAGTCGATTGGACTTCTAGTTCAGAGTATTTGTCTATGAAATCTTGCTGTCTACCTTGAGCATGCCGAGTTCATTACATTGAGTCTCTGCATCAAACGAAATAAATAGACAATACATTCAGACAAGAGCCCTAATTTCAGTTGATATGTTTAGTGAGTGATAAATTGCGACAAACTCACTGATTCAGCTGCACCTCTCTCTCCCGGCACTGCTGCAGCTCCATGTAGAGCTTGCCGTTGCTGCAAGAGATTGAAGATCAAAGATGCACAAGAATAAGTTATGCCATACTGCTGGGACTCCGCAAAGGATACAAGAACGAGATAGGTTTCAATCGATCGATATCCCCAGATCAATAAGGATCAACGCGTTAGCAGTTGCTTGTCAGCATCAATAAACACAAAATTATTCAATCAATCCATTCTAAATTGTAAGTCGTGCTGCGGATCGAACAGCTTGTGAGAGGTCATAGATCAAAGAACTCACGTTGTTGATACGAGATAGGCGTTGACTTTGCGCATCTCGTCCATTTCTGCGAGTTCGTCCTGAAGCCGAGCCCGTTCTTTTTCATGCGCATCTTTCCTTCAAGAGAATCAATCAAGAATCTTTAATTCAAGTCAAAACCTTATATAATGCATATTATTCCACAAAATTATGAATAACCAAATTCAATTCAGCTCGTTATGTTTCTGCTACCGATATTGTAAAATGCTACAATTATGCACAAACAGTAGGTTAATTATGAATAAGCTCACTCCCGCTCATTCTCCTCCTCCATCTCCTTCACCGTCTGCTGAATGGAGATGATCTGCGCCAAACTCGCCTTCCTTTCCGCCTTCCTGCAAGTTCATTGATTATCAGGGTTCCAAATCAGAGTTGGTAAAATCGAGCCAGCTCGGTGTTCGAGGCCTCGACTCAAGAAACCCCTGTTTTGGCTCGACTTGGCCCGAAGCTCGATCGGGCGGCTCGAATGTGAGAGAGAAGGCGCGGGCCGCCGCTCGAGCCTCGAGGCCTCGACTGGCCCGAGTCAGGCTCGAGTCAAAGTCGAGCCTGAGTCGAGCATAGAAAGGGAAGAGGCATGCAAATGGGGAGGGAGAGGGAAGGCGACTCTCCTCGCACGCAACACTCTCTCGTCATTCTCGCCTCTTTCCTTTCTCTGCCGTCTCTTATCTCTCGCCTTTCAGGCTCGACTCAGGCTCGACTTTGACTCGAGCCTGATTCGAGCCTGTCGAGGCCTCGAGGCTCGAGTCCAGGCTCGGGGCTTCTCTCTCACAGTCGAGCCGCCCGATCGAGCTCCCCTCGTTTTCGGGCGGCTCGAAATTTAGGCTCGAGTCGAGTTTGATAGTCGAGGCCTCGACAGGCTCGACTCGATTTCACCAACCCTATTCCAAATGTTGAGCTCATTTTGAGATCACGATACTGCTGCATGACCTAACTCGGATGTGTTCCATACATTTGAATAAGAAAATACCATATTTTTTGAAAATGCCCAATCTTGTGACATTTTTATTTATAAATATTAAAATAAACTCACTCGGCCTCCCGCTGTTCATCCACTCTAATACTCTTCTCCTCCGTCTCCATTTTCAGCTTCTCAAACGTCTCAATTCGCCTCCTCCACTCTTCCCTCTCCTTCTCGATCTTTCTCGTCTCTTCCTCTATCTCCATTCGTTTTCTGATCATCACATCGTGTTCCACTCGTTTCTCCCCGAGCTCCTTCTCGAGTCGCTGATTAGTCTCACGGATGAATTTGTTCTCCATTGAGCTGCAAGCATGTATACTGGAGTTCGAAATAATCGTCTCTTTATTTCGCACACTCTTTCGCCTCTCTGAGCGGTGAGAGGTCGTTCTAAACGAGAAGGCGCGTGCCGAATTGTCATCACTATCCTAGATCACGGTTATGTTTCAGTCATCTCTCAAATATCTAACAGTGCGATGCTACTTTGATTTATAGAAACTTTCTTTTTTTTATTAAACCCATTTTTGACGGTAGATCACTTGAGATGACACTTCTAAGAAGTTCCCAACCCTTGACCCTCCGACACTTTGAGAACGAAGATCTCAATCCCCTCCTCAATGATGTCACCTCCTGCAGGCCCATTGCCTGATGTCAGGATAAATATGAAATATGATATGACCCATTTTTGACAGAAAACAACCAAAAACCAAATAATAATATCAACTCACACTCCCATGAGTTCCTGCACCTTATTCTTGAGATCGTTTCTTTCCTTCAACATCTTTTGATTAGTCCGTGTGATGTCTTCGTTCTCCTTCTTTCTGAAATTATTTGTTTACTCCTGGATTGATGTCAAGCCGCCTGCCGAAGAACCCCAAGAGCTAGTTGTGCATGAATCAGCGTGGAAAAGGATGACTGAAATAGGGATGGCTTGGCAAGAAATGACTCTCTTCATTCTGCATTCTCTCTCGCTTCTCTGACCAGTGAGAGAGCACGCGAAATGAAGAGACCATTTCTTGCGAAGCCATCCCTAGACTGAAACATCCAGAAGGTTCCGCAGTTTCCTCTTCAGGTTCCCTAACCCGTATCAACTAACAATCAGGATTGTGAATAAGGTATCCTAGTCCAAACAGTAATAATCGCTTACACATCCAGCAAATTCTGCAGTTTCCTCTTCAGGTCGCTCCTCTCCCTCTCCAGACTCGCGATCTTTCGCTTGTCGGCTTCAGTGTCCGCCATTCTGCAAGGAAAATATTACTTGATCGACGGTTGTTACCGTGCTCTTCCGTACTTACCGTATCATTCTAAGGTAATCTATGCCTGAAATACTAAGTTTAGTGTTTAGTGTTTCATAAGAAACATCCTGACAAAATTGAGAAGCAACGATCAACTGTAGCCTATGTTATAGTTCTGAAACATATTTCAAAAGTGGTCAAGATGGAAACAAAATGAAACATTGTTCAGCTACTCACACTTCCGGGAGGTTGTGCAGCTTCTTCAGCAAATCGTTCTTCTCCTTCTCCGCGTTGTCTCTTCTGCAATGCAATTCAGTAATCAATATTGTATCGCTGGCTAGACCACCGACAAAGCCACTGATCTTCTGTAAAAATTCCCATTTTTCGTGCTCTTTCATGACCATTATTTGCTTTTTTCTACAGCATCTCTCAACAACCACATTTTTGTCATTCTAACTCACTCTTTCCTCAGGTTCTTCATCGATCGCTTGACCTCACTCTTCGCATTGACTATTTCCTTTTCTGCGTTCGCAATCGCAGTCTTGCCCTCTTCGACCTTCTCGTTTCTGTAATGAATTTGATTTTTTTTAAATTTATGGTCTGAATTCCGGTAAGAAGATCAAAGATCAAAGATCAACTCACGCCTCCTTCTCCCTCTCGGTCGATTGCTTCAGTGCAGTCTTCAGCTCGTCTCTTTCCTTCTCCATTTTCTCTGTTGCTTCTTCGGCTTCTTTGAGGTCTTTTGATCTGCAATGTCAAATATTTCAGATTCACAAGGTATTCGATATATTTATTTGGATTCGTGCGTTTACGTTTATCAGTGCGTTCGCCTAAGAATCGCACACCCCTAGGTACAGCAAAAAGACACCCTCTGAGATTTTCACTGTTTCTGATAGCCCTTGGTGTCCTGCATCGATTTCTGCTTCTGTCATGTCCCAAAAAAACTAATTTGCATAATTGCATGCGCTCAAAGTTCGATGCTTTTCTTACTCTTTAGTGTGTAGCTCAACGGAAACGAGTTCAAACCTCATGAAAAAATTACTGTAGACTAATCTCGATGTGCTCTATCTGCCTGTGAAGTTCGTTTATGCAAATTCGAAATTTGAATTTTTCATGAAATTTTCGGAAATTTTTTTCTCGAAAACAAAAAATTTAACCCTCGCAAATTTTTGATATGTTGCGCTCCTTGACGAGACCTATCGAACGAGCACAAACTGGACTCATATGAACTGGATCTTCATGGTTAAATCTTCAAAAAACGCGAAATTTCTTTTAGAGAGAAATTCATTATTTCGCACCGCTCGCTGAGCCCGAGCGGTCACGAATGAAGGGATCGAGGTGTATCTTTCGCTGAAAATTATGAAGAGAATCCAATCATTCTTCTCCGTCGTCAGTTATGGCTCAGTGGGTAACGCGATTGTTTTGCTTTTTGCAGATGACGGGTTCGAATCTATGCAAGAATCAGGAATGTTTTGCCTATTTACCTGAGCTCTCGCTGCTCTTCGCTTTTCCCAAGTCTTTTCACCAACGACTCTTTTTACCCTTTTACCCTTTTAACATTCCTGATTCTTGCATAGATTCGAACCCGTCATCTGCAAAAAGCAAAACAATCGCGTTACCCACTGAGCCATAACTGACGACGGAGAGGAATGATTGGATTCTCTACATAATTCACAGCGAAAGATACACCTCGATCCCTTCATTCCTGACCACTCGGGCTCGGCGAGCGGTGCGAAATAATGAATTTCTCTCTAAAAGAAATTTCGCGTTTTTTGAAGATTTAACCATGAAGATCCAGTTCATATGAGGCCGTTTGCGGGAGAGTCGAGCAAATCCGCCTAAGTCTGGCACAGCTCAAAAAGGTCGATTCTCTGAAACTCTGGGGTTTGGGGTTCTCGAGGGTGCTGATGACGATGAACATACTCATTTTCCATATTGAGCCACCGTTGGCTCCAGATGACGTCGCGTCGAAAACGGGTTTTGTGGAATTTCTCCGTCCACTAGATCGCTAAAATTAAGTGAAAATGTTTCCCGGGGTAGTTTTTGATGCTGATCACGACTGACTAATTTATTTTTCTTGAAACATTTTCATAATTTTTAAAAATACAACTTTTCGCTACGTTAATCCTGTGCAAAACCACATACATAGATCGGACCGGCGTGAAGAGAGGATTCCAAATCTATAATTTCATATGAATACAAGGTAGGGACTGCGAGAAAATCGACTTACAGTACAGCTCTCTTGTAAGTAGATTTGACGATCCTTTTCTTTTGCTTTGATCTAGCCGAGTCTCTCCGTATCGATTCCCTCCCCGTCTGTCTGTCTGTCTGCGCCCTCTCCTTTCCCTGTACTCTCTTCCCTTTCTCTCGAGAGAGACTCGGGTAGATCAAAGGAATCCAATAATCAAGGAAACGATGGACAGTTTTACTTACAAGACAGATGTACTGTAAGTCGATTTTCTCGCAGTCCCTACCTTGTATTCATATGAAATTATAGATTTGGAATCCTCTCTTCACGCCGGTCCGATCTATATACGTGGTTTTGCACAGGATTAATGTAGCGAAAAGTTGTATTTATAAAAATTATGAAAATATTTTAAGAAAAATAAATTAGTCAGTCGTGATCAGCATCAAAAACTACCCCGGGAAACATTTTCACTTAATTTTAGCGATCTAGTGGACGGAGAAATTCCACAAAACCCGTTTTCGACGCGACGTCATCTGGAGCCAACGGTGGCTCAATATGGAAAATGAGTATGTTCATCGTCATCAGCACCCTCGAGAACCTAAAAACCCGGAGTTTCAGAGAATCGACCTTTTTGAGCTGTGCCAACCCTTGCTCGACTCTCTCGTGAACGGCCTCATATGAGTCCAGTTTGTGCTCGTTCGATAGGTCTCGTCAAGGAGCACAACATATCAAATATTTGCGAGGGTTAAATTTTTTGTTTTCGAGAAAAAAATTTCCGAAAATTTCATGAAAAATTCAAATTTCGAATTTGCATAAACGAACTTCACAGGCGGATAGAGCACATCGGGATTAGTCTACAGTAATTTTTTCGTGAGGTTTGAACTCGTTTCCGTTGAGCTACACACGAAAGAGTAAGAAAAGCATCGAACTTTGAGCTCATGCAATTATGCAAATTAATTTTTTTGGGACATGAAAGAAACAGAAATCGATGCAGGACACCAAAGGCTATCAGAAACAGTGAAAAACTCAGAGGGTGTATTTTTGCTGTACCGAAATTCTGGAGAAGTGTGCGATTCTTAGGCGAACGCACTGTTATGTTTACAAACTGTTGGTTTCAGTTTTTATATATCGTGAAAATCGTGAAAACGAGCAATATTTTGTTGAGGTTGAGGAGGTAAAACATACTGAAACTTTCGTCATCTT
This sequence comes from Pristionchus maxplancki, assembly GCA_900490775.1. Lineage (NCBI taxonomy): Eukaryota > Metazoa > Nematoda > Chromadorea > Rhabditida > Neodiplogasteridae > Pristionchus > Pristionchus maxplancki. The sequence continues at coordinate 374,463 of LS550086.1, read as the reverse complement.
ACCAATAACGCATCCAAAAACGCACTAGCCGAATTTCGTAGTTTGCTCACATTTTTTCCTTCTTCGCCTCAATTTTTTTCACTCGCTCCTCCGCCTCCTCCAGCTCCTTCTCGAGACGGTCGCAGTCTCGCGCCCGCTTCTTGTATCTGCAATGATTCCCCGATCTTCATCGTCAATAAATTCCAGTCGTTGATCTTCATCAATAAAAGTGTTGTCATTTACAGTGGAAAACAAGTCGAAAGAAGCCTCTAAGTTCGGCGATAGATTAGTATTGAAGTGATCGCCCACCTCTCAACCCGCTCCCTCAGGCCCTCGATCTCCTCTCGGAGTTCCTGCACGAGCTTCGCGTCGCGACGACTCCTGAAAATTTTATCATTATATAGAGGAAAATTATTTTAAGTTACTGTGAACAACTATGTTTCAGGGGTGAGACAAATACGAAGAATCGTTAATCTCGCAATACGGTAGTTGCTTGTTACATAACTAAAAATTTGCTCACACGAATTGCAGGAAGGTTTCCGGTGAGTGAGGTGAGTTTGGAGTGTTGTCCCTTCTCTCCTCCCTTCTCTCTTCCCTCGCCCTCTCCCTGTACTCCTTGCACTGGTGCTCGAAGATGTCCCGCTCGCCTTTGCTGGAATGATTTCTCATTAGAAACGGATCGAAAAACACCAAAACACAGTATGATCAAAGTTGAAACTGAGTATAACAAGAAAAGAACGTACTATTGCAGCTTCTCCCTTCTTTCGCTTTCCAGCTCCTCCTTAGTGTCCTTCAAGGACTTTTCGAGGCTGCAAAACATTAATATTTCAACGTTAAAGCAAATTTATTAACCAGCCTATTTCTCCAACTTGCTGACTGAAGAATGTGGATTTTGTGGAATATTCTCAAGAATTTGTCTCACTTATCGGTCATCATCAGTCCCGTCTCTCCCTTTTCACCTCATCTGCTAGGGAAGAGTCACTCTTACATTATTCTCATCACTAACATGCCATACTATCGTGTCCCGTTGAGCCTTGTGCGTTGAAAAAACTCACTTATCGATCATCACCAGTCCCGTCTCTCCCATCGCTCGAATCGTGTTCTCCTTGTCTTTCTTCGACTCGTCCAGTCGTTTATTCGACTCCTCCAGACACTTGAGGGAGTCCGCCAACGCAGTCTCCAGGCTGCAAAAAATTCGCATAGAAAACAAGAAACCGCAAGCTCCGCTAACATTGAGGGGAGCCAGACGAAAGCCTGCGCTGGGTCTAGAATATAGTTTGTGACCCGAAAAAAAAAGAAAAAAAAAGATATGCTTCTTACACATTGATCTTCTCCCTCGTCTCGTTCTTATTTTCTTTCAACTTTGTCTCCGATTCTTGCAGCTTTCCCGTGAGATTAGCGATCGACCGCTCGAGGTCTGTCTGAAAGAGATATCTGGATTATTCTCACGAACTTAGAACGATGCTCGAGTACTCGTTTTCGCGCAATCACTCACTTTCGAAGGTGTAGCTGACACTAAACTGTGATAATTTCTCTAATACCTCACCTTCACACCCACCATGATCTCCTATCACCATGCCACCACGATACCCACCCTATCATTAAAACGATGTGACAGTGATAGGCAACATACTGGGGCCTCTTAACGGCAGAAGCACTGGATTATCTCACCTTCACTCCCTCCATGATGTCCTTCTCCCTCTCCCACTCCCTCACTGCTGCTCGGATCTCCTCCAACTCCTCAGCCAGAGCCTCTTTGTCGTCGATGGCCTCCTTGGCTCGATTGGTCTTCTCGGATGCGGTGGCGAGGGCGGCCTGTTATTCATTTATGGGGTCAAACACAATCAATTTTCCTGACACAAACCTTGTTTTAGTATTTTCGAAAATCTTCAATGCTGTTTTTTCAATGTGTTTCAGAGGAAGCATCTCAGTCGAGAAAGTATGACCGAAACAATGGATCCTCGAAGGTTTCGAAAAAATTTCATCAATTCAACAATGCGCAAAAGAGTTGCGAGAGCCCCCCACCCCAAATAAGATGAACAAAACTCACAATGTACTGTTGATTGAGTGCGTGCAGCTCGGCCGCGCTCGTCTGCTCCTGTTGGCGGAAACGACTGAAATGAATGATATCACATTATTCTAGATTCTCTACTATCCCTGCACTGTAACAAGAAATGTTAGCGAGCTTCTGCTAGTCGATTTATTCCATCAGGTATTCGTTCAATTCTTTCAACTGGTTGTGTTTCATCGTGATTGTATACTTCTCACAGATCCGAAGTAGGGATGGCTTGGCAAGAAAAATAACCGGGTTGGGATCTTGCGAGAGTGAAGAATGAACCCAATCATTCTTGGACACAGCGTTCTGACCCCCTTTGTTCTCTCCAGATAAGGGTGAACAAGGGGATTAATTTTTGAATTTTCCCGCGTTACCGTATTCGAACTGCAAATCACTTTCGCAATTTGAGATATCTCTGAAACACATCGCGAATACGGCAACGCGGGAAAATTCAAAAATTAATCCCCTTGTTCAGAATGAGGATTGCGATATGTTTCAGCAACCGGTCAAGTTTCGGGTTTGCAGTTCGATATGTAAATTGATACCCCCCTTTTCTGTAGGGTTAGAATGCTGTGTGGAGAAAGGGCAAAATGAGTAAGAAGGTATGCAAAATGGCAAGATTCTTAAGAAAGGCAAGAATCTTGCTCATTTCAAGATTCTTGAGAGTCTCCTCATTCGTCGATTGACCGAGATAGACCGAGTGGTTCATTGAGCGAGACGAGAAATGATAGGTTCAAGATTCTTAAGAATCTTGCCTGAGAACAACGATTCTTAAGAAATATGTAAAAAGATCAATTTCCCCAATAAGATCTTCCTCTTTCTTACCAAGCCATCCCTAATCCGAAGCTCTTCAATCGATGACCAGCCTACCCGAAAATAAGAATAAATAAAAGCTGACCTCCTCTCCTCCTCCAGACGCTGCTCGGCGATCATTCGGTGCCGCTTGGCTTCCTGAATGGATTCAATTAATCGATAACTACCGTAACCAGGGAAATGATGCTGAATGGAAATGTATAGCGCTATTCGAATATGGCTGAAGTATAGTACAAACGGACGAAAATGAAAAAAAAGTCAAAAAAATAAAGAAACTCACCGAAACCTTGTCGAGCCATTCGATCAGCTGGTTCGATGCTTCCTGGAATGAGTTTAAAGATAAGAGATTAGACAATAAGATCAAAGATCACCAACCTCTTCCGCGTCTTCGGCTCTCTTCTCACTGGCCGCAAGCTTCTCGGTCAATTGCGCGATGCGACTACAAAGATCAAGGAATTTCACATTTCGTCGCTTCAAATTGGAATATTCCTTCCTATTTTATTTGTGAAACTCAAATTTTGCTTTCAAATTGCTCTACAAATACTCACCTCTCCGCCTCATCTGCTGACTTCTCACTGGCCGCTAGATGTTCTTCTAATTTCGAGATGCGACTGCAGAGATCAAAGATCAATATCACATTTCAGCTTTTCAAATTGGAAAATTCTACTCACTTCTCAGCATCTTCTGTCATTGGAAGCGTACTGCAAGTGGAGGAGGGGCAAGCGGGGGGCTGTGCCACCGACTCTGGCTGTTCATGCGGCTCCTGCACCTCTTCGGGCTCCACCGGCTCCGCTTTGATCCTTGTCAGGAGGAGAGGTGGGCCTGCAGATAAGTAAGCTGTCTAAGCATCCATGTCAAGAAATGCACATTATTCAATTTGGTCCGGTTATGTTTCATTGAGCGTACTTCTTTCACAGAACCAATACCAATCAATATGCAGCAGGTTGCTATTAATATATGAACTATCAATGTGGATCTCAGTCTTTCACTTACTTTCTCTCGTCGCCTGAAGCGATGCCTGCTTTTCCACTGATTCCTGCTTCTTTCGCAAGCGCGGATCGACAAGGGTGTACGGGGCTGCAAGTTGCTATGGATTAGAGATGGCTTCGCGAGCTAGTCTCTTCATTTCACAATCTCTCGCGCCGATTCGAGAAACGAGAGAGCACGCAAAATGAATGTCAGGGTATCCCTATTATGGATTAATGATAGCCCATCACTCGTTCCCTCACCTTCTTGCGTTACTTGCTCTGGTGCCTGCTTATCCACCGGTTCCGGTTTGATCCTCTTGAGCAGCAACGGGGCTGCAAAGATTGATGACTCTCTGTCTCAACTGCTTTGTTGCACTGGGCAAAATTGTTGAAAAAACGAGTATAAAAATCAAAAGGCATGGAATCAATCTCCCTTACCCACTCGCTTTTCCTGACCATTGTTGGATGATTCTCCCGGTTCTACCTTGATCTTCTTCAGGCCCCAATCTGCAAAAGTAAGAGAAAATAACAAGAGAGAACCAAATAATGGGGTTTTGTTATTTGTTTGTTTTTGTTATTTTTGTCATTGAAACAGAAAAAATAACTGACCGACGGGCGGTGACGCCTCTCCCCCATCCATCGCTCGTCGCCTACTCTACCGATCCGTCAAGATATTAGTTAGTGAACACGATTTCCTGAAAATGAGCGTTTCACAGGGACACAGGGGTTCGGAAAATGGCAATGTGATGACGAATAAAATGATCAATCATCATTAAACCATCGATTGTGGATTATCTTCAAGAGACATGAAAGAGACAGAACAATGTCCACACAGTATAAAGAAGGAACGGCGCCCAGATTGCAGGGCAAGTGATAAGATTAGGAACAGGCAGATCAAAGGAGGAGGGAAGGAAAACAAAAGAACACCTATGGAGACAGATTAGGGATGATAGGAAGTGGTCGGGAAGGAAAGGAGGGGAGAATGGTGGAAGGAACCTATAGTGAGACAATGAGGAGGAAAATTACATCAAAAATGCTGCAAGGAGGCATACAAGGCGAGAGGGAGAGAGGGAGACAGTGGGATAGGTTCGAAACAAATTGGCGAAATTTCGCGCGCTTTCAGAGAAAGATTACCATCTGCTACTGTGTCTATTGCCTGTACGTGTTAGAACAAGATAGAGATACATTTTGAAGAAAAAACGAATTCAAATCGCGAAGCTTCCTGGACAACAGTTGCGTTATATCGAGGCGTTGCCAGAAATAGCTCAACAAGTGACAGATCGCCAGAGGAGAATTGAGCAACAGGAGCAGGAGGGACAAGAGGAGGAGGAGAGGTGGGCATATGCTGACCCCTGTCACTCAATCCCCTTCCACCTCTCCCACCCCCAACATCGAGCAGATACTCTTTCCTTCCTCCATTCTCCTACCTTGCTTGCCCATACCCCTCCCTATCAGGCTGACTGACCCCGCTGATGATTTTCTATCTGATAAGGCCGTAAATCATCCAACGGAAATGGAAAATATATCAATAAGGACGCATGATCATACTACATTTAGTATCCTTCTAGTTCCTACCGACTCTGATCTGATAACCCGTCACCATAGGTTAATAAAGCCAGATAAGAACGCACAACCTAACTAGATCCAGTCCCTATTCAATCCCTATCCGCCCCCACCCGTCCAGATTTTATAAGACAAGGAATCACTGACCCGTGCGGTTCACTGGTTCCTTGTCTCATAATCAACAATTGGCTAATCACAGAAGCTGATTAGAACGCGTGGAAATCACTCCAAGTGCAGCGGGCCTTCTCTCTGGCAAGTCGCAAGGACAGAGGTAGCACCTGTTCTCTGCCACCCCCCCCCCCCACTTACGTGATGAGAGGCCCAAGAGACCGCCTAAGTGACAAGAAGGAAACATTCGCACTATCAGACTGGGACACCCTTCATGGCCTGATTAGTCATTCCATGACTTGAGGGGGGAGGGAGGGAGGGAATGCCAGTGTTCCATTTCTCACCAAGTGTCTGATGAATCAACGCATCTCGGACAGAATAGGACAGGGCTACTATCTGATCAAAAATTCGAGGCTAAAAATATCCGTTCGAGGTCACTCGAGAAATAAGTTGCATGTGCTAGTCGCATTACGTTACGACTATTCCAATAAAATGAAAGAGAACCGTTCTAGAGACACATGCGACGTATTGTACGATAAAACCATTCCCTACTCTCTTTTTGTCTCAAAAATAGTAGCAAACTGTTCTACCAAAAGGCATTAGTGACACACGCGGCGTATTGTACAACCATTCCCGACCCCCCCCCCCCTTGGAGAGATCGCAACTTGCGATAATCGCGCATTCACCTCCCGGGGTGACTCCAAGTTGGAACATCACAAAGTGAGTGAGATGTGAGGAGGAGATGAACGATTAGAAGTGATTTAAGTGTGGTTGTAAGGCTCCCGGTAATAGGAGGGTCCTAGTTAGAACAACGAGGGTATAAAGAGGTGCGAGAAAGGTGATCGATCAATGAATAAGTCGATCAGAAATGAAATACGGATGCATTCATGATTCTGGGTGCTCTCTTCGTTAGAACATGTATAAAGAGGTGCGAGAAAGGAGATGGATCACGCAATTATAGATACTAATAAGTCGACAAGAATAAGGGTGAGGTGGAGAGAAACCACATCATTATTCCAGCCTCATTGTTATGAGTTAGGGCTCACAACAGTGAGGCTAATGAGATGAATAATGGAAGCAGGTGCTTCTGGAGGAGTACTAAAGCTAGGGGCCGCAACGTACATAGTCGATTTTTCGCTATGGGCCCAAAAGTGTGTTCGAACTGTTCCTCAGATACCCAATAACATTACCCTTTTTAGCTTTTGTGAATATCTCATCTAGAACAAAAGTTATGCTCCGAAAACCACGCGCGGAAGGCCCACCGGACGAGAGGGAAAAGTGAGAGGGAGAGGGAAGGGGGCGGAGTCTCTCTCTCACGTGTCTCTCTCACTCCTCCCGCTCTCTCGCTCCCCTCTCCCCGCGGATCGAGCACACCTCGGGGCAACATGATAAAAATCTGAAAAAATGTCCAAAAATCCTGGAATATTCGAATTAGTCATATATGGTTTGCGCAACTTTGTGCTCACACTACAAGTGTCCAAAACACCACATTTAAATTTTCAATACCATTTTTGACCTACTCAAATATGAAAGTTCATGTTGCGCATCTGGGAGGTGATAGATAAGGGGGATAGCTACCGAACAAGCTTTTGGTCGACCGATTTCATTGCGAATTACGACTGTGCTCCCTCGTCTCGCTTTTGGTGAAATCGTGTCTAGGGAAAGTGGGCGGAGCTTGCGGCCCCTAACTAAAGCCCACTTAGTTGGAGGAAGAATGGAGATAAACTACTCATACTTCAAGGAGGGATTGGGCAAAAACAAGGCTGTGGGGAAGGTGCAGGCTCCACTCTGCTTGTTTACTTCGCGAAGCTTCTTTCTTTCGCGACGGTACTTTCAAAGGAGAGCGAAGAAGAGACGAGGCATCAAAATAGAAAATCTCAGCCCACCCAAATCTTGCTATCCCTACTGAATGTTACTGTGGCGTAAAAAAACTCACAGGAATGAAGCAGTCGATATTTTCGAAAGTAAACGGCAAAGCACTGAGAGACAATGAAAGAAATTGCGTAAGTATACCAAGAATCTCCTGGGTATGCCCTCCCCACACAAAGATAATACGCTGCAGGAGAGGGAGGAACAGAGAGATAGAGCGCGAGAATGAGAGGGAAAGAGTAAGCAGGGTTAGACAAAGCCCCTCTATCCCTCGCTTCTCTCCAGGGAAAGCTGCGGTAAGCCTTTTCGAAAATGCATCTCGCTGCTAGCATGAACTCTTGCAATATGAACACGGATTAACACCAGACGAACGGATATTGGAAGGATTGAATTTCATCGACAGGATTATGTATTGGAGTGTGACAATTCAACGAATGTTATCACCCCATTCATGGATTCTCCATATTTGATCACCACTATCTATGAATGGAAGACGTGCCATTTATCGCCGACTCACAAGAAGTTAGTGTACCTACATGGAATTTACGATCGCAAATATTTGGAGATCGCAAAACAACAGAGATAGTAAGGGTCATCTACCCGAAAATCATCGAGAACACTGCAAAGCGGCTAATGTGAATTAGCGAGAATGGAAGAAGAATGGAAGGAAATATTTCTTGCCCCGCTCACCACTCGGTAGATTGCAATCTGCGCATTGGAACCAACCGAGTAGCGAGATCGTCTTTTCATTTCGCATGGTCTTTTCCTGATCAGACAGGGTGAGAGAGCATGCCGAATATGGAGAGGGCCTGTTCAATCTAAGCATTGAAACTAACCGACTGAGGCTCGGTCTCTCCATTCTGCATGCTCTCTTGGTAGCCGAGATTTCCTTTTAAATCTACGCGAAGAAATTGAGCGACCTCGCGACGCTACCGTAATGCTCGTAATGCACGCTACCGTAATCCTTCGCTCCACTGATCATGATCTTTCTCCTTGCATGAAATAAAGGAGAAGAGAGGCGAAATCGCTTCGCATACGCATCCCACATACCTGCGCTTCGCCTACCTCTCTCCACTTCACGCGCTCTCTCATTTTGTCTGACCGCGGAGAGAGAACAGGACAAACTGAGGGAGTCAGAGTCCGCGATTCGGATTGATGAATCGCGTTACACTATGAATGACCCGAGGCGCATGGCGAGTCTCTCCCGTCTTCCTCTTTTCACCTCGCACCTCCGATTGGTGAGGGAGTAGAATAGAGGCTCAACTAATCATTAAGAGCATCGAGAGGAGAGAAATGTGAGGCGATGGAGGTATGCTATCTAGTTTGGTAGTATACGATGACCGGGTTAGTGCAGGAGATGCGAGGGTCAGCCCTTAATAACATCGTTTCTTGACGGATATGAATAGAAGATCAGATAACAGGGTAAGAAAAGGGAAGATGATCGGAATCGTGAAACGGAACGGTGACAGCCATGTAATTAGTGCGAGCCGAAAAGGGAATCATGAATGGAGTATGCTACTGTCAATCACCTCAAAGGTCGTTCGCAAGTGATTGCTAGTCGTGTGCTTATTGAAAGGACAGGATTTCTGTAAGGGGGCAAGAAATGCTGTGAAAAGCTTTTTAAAAGGTCGTTCCCGTAATGTTGGAAGAAAAGGTAAAGTGCACGAGGTGTGTGAATGCTCCCTGAAGGAAATGGAAGTGTTGAAAGGAAGCTCTGAATAGCAATGACTGGTGCAGTCGTGTCAGAGAAGGAAGTAGAGAAGGGGCAACATTTTGCAAACGTCTACTAGAATAACAATCCAAAAATGGTAAACTTTTGCGGAAATATTGGGTATTGTGAATAAGAGAGGCTGGTGCAGTCAGCTCAGAGGAGAGAAGAAGGAAGTAGATACATAGAGAAGGAACAGTGTTGCAAGATGTCCTGCTACAAGAAAAACAATTTCCAAGTGGCACATATTTTGTGAAAGGAAGGTATTGGCAGTGGCTGGTGCAGCCAGACCAGAGGGAAGAAAGAGGAAGTAGAGAAGGGGCAACATTTTGCAAGCGTCTGGAAGAATAATAATTCAAAAATGGAATAATTCTGCGGAAATATTGTGTATTGTGAATAAGAGTGGCTAGTGCAGTCAGGTCAGAGGAGGAAGGAAGTGGAGAAGGAAGTAGAGAAGAAGCAGCAGTATTACTACTAGAGTAACAATTCGAAAATAGTAAAAAAAATTCCGAGGTATTGTCGTGAATGGCAAAGAAAGGAGAATGTTGCATTCAAAAAAAAAAAAATCTGCTTGAAAACAATTCGAAAGAAAACAATTCGAAATGGTAAATATTTTCTGAAATGAAGGTGTTGTCGTGAGTGGTCGGTGCCAGCCAGTGACAGACTAATGCAGCCGAAATGAAATTCGAAGTGGTTCCTCGGTAAGCAATGTGCGAGTGACACCAGAGGTGGAAATGGTGGGGAGTAGAAAGGGTCAGTAAGTGAGTGTTGCCCATTGGAGTGAGTACGAAGTGGTAATGGACTCGTCTCTTCAATAATTGCGAGCTCTCAACCCTCTCTCTGATTCGGCAGGCCAATTTGAAATCCATTTTCCTGGGGGTGGGCGCCCCTTTCACAAGAGGCGATGTCTCTCACCTTTCCTCATTCTTTCTAGTCAGCCAGACAGTGCGAGAGACTGAAGAGACTGCATAATAATACAGAGGGCTGACGAGGTAATTGCACCTCCTAGAATATTGAGGGCGGACTGGGGAATATTGTTTTGCCTTCTCCATTCTTCATGCTCTCTCGCCTGTCAGACTCGAGAAACATCGAGAAAACAAGGTAATTGGGCGGAATCTACAGAGACAACACAACTAAAATGCATCGGGATCTTTTACAGGGACAGTTTGGGAAAGAATGATTGCGGAACTAGTCCGCGCCACTTGAATTACACGGTGAAATTTCGCGGTGGGAGGGCCTCTTGCGAAAGTAATAACTCGCCCAATCCATTGGCTGGTTATTTTTCTATAGTACTATCTCTCTCTCCTTCTAGGATCATAAGTTACATGAGATTCTCCCAAACGTACACGCTCGACGATGGTTAGAATGAAAGTGAAAGCAAAGTTATTGAACAAAACGAAAGCATCTCGGTAGCATTTTGATTGTAAGTGGTAGAGGGTTGCACGCACGGTTGCACCAGTTTCGATGACATAACACCAAGTACGGGTGAAACCGCGCTAGCCTCGGGATGATACGGCTTTCTCGGGATCTAGGGCAGTGATAGCTGATAGGAGTGATAAGAAACGGCTAAGCTGCTCTCATTACGTCCTTTTAGCCAGCACAATCACTCACGAGTGTCAGCGATAATGGGACGAGAAATCGTTCCCCTATCCTCACGGCACGAACGGGATTCCAGCTCCATTCCTGCCGCAAGTTCCAGCCTTTTCACTCTTATGGCACTCATTATCGAGCTGATTTTCAATCGATGGAGACCGAAACGAGCCCGAAAAATAGGTCAAATAAACTTTATTATTCCACAATAACGCTTCATCACCTACAACATTGCACAGCCCCGAATAGTATGACAACTGAGGATCATATATTTACATGAAATGTGTGTCGCAACATGGAAAAATCTCTCAATACGGCACTCGTACTGTACACGGGAGCTTTGGCTACAGTAATCTCCAATCGATAAATGAGATACGGGAGAAAAGTAAAGTGATAAAGTGATAAAATCAATAAAGTGAGGGATCGAAAATATAGTAATCAATACTACGACTCTCTCGCAAATCAGACAGGGCGAGAGAGCATGGGAAGTCGAGAGAGTGGCTCAGAAGTTGGTCATTTTGTCAACGCCGAGCCACTTCTTGACGAAGGATCCATCGTCGCACGACGACTCTCGCTCGTACCAGCCCTTGACGTCGGGAATCTGGAATCCGATCGATAATACCCTATCTAATACCGTAACCAATTCTAGAATTTGTAAATCGATCGATAATGACAATTACCGTATCGACTACCGTAGTCAGTCCCTTGGTCAGTCCCGTGGTGAGTCCCAATAATTCAATCTGATTGATCGGTTGTTTCATCGTAGTCGACTACTTCATTGCGGTACTAATCTCTAGCAATACTAACTGGGGTTCTGAATCTTGAATCCTAAGGTATGTTCGATAGCCTTAAAATCTCGCCCATCAAGTACTTCTTGGTTTCGCATCGCAAACAAGTTCACGATACATAGTTCTTTGCTAATCAATTGCGCGCCTATACCCGAAAGAAATCATTCATAATTTCCCCACCAATCACTCTCCCGTTTCATATCTTTAACAAGTTCTTGCCGCACGGGGCTCTACCGATCCTTTCAGAATGTATTGGAGAAAAATCACAATATTCAAACTAGACTATAACGATATCGACTACCGTAACCCAATAACTGAATCGATAAATCGCAACTCACCACTTTCTCCGGCTGCTCCTCCTCCCACAGTCGCTCGCACAGCCTACAGTACCCGTTACGGTAGCCCTCCGTGTTCCACGGCGCGATCGTCCAGCCTGCAATCGATTGATTGATGTTTGGAGAGTACTGTAGCTGGATACAAATCAATCAATACTTGCAGTCAACAGTAGCAAACAAAATCAATCAAAAGATTACTGTATCCAACAAAAAATCGATAACTACCGTACCTCCTCGTCGCCACGAGAAGTGCTCCGCGTAGGCTGCCTGCAAATGGGAGTATGGTAACAATCGATTATTGACTAAGGAATTTGATTTGTTTATTTTTTTGTGGGTTCGTACAAGCAACAATTGCAAAGTCCTACACTGCAAGGATATGTTTGGCAAGTGCGAACGAAAAGTGTCGGTTGAAACACACGTTGATTTTTCACCGCTAGTATCCCAAATAAATAAATTATGCTATCGAATGATATATCTTAAAATTCGACCTGCTATTTACTTCTTTTATGGAAAAATGCAATCGAGGACATATCACAGATCCCAATCTCTCAAGAATATCTTAGACAAGCGCAACCTAGACGTGAAAAATACATTTTTATAATAGTCATCGACCCATCCAATTTATGAATTGTAGAGGGAGCCTTATTATTTCCGACTGCATTATAACATTATCGATTATTCTACCGTACCTTGTCCTTCACCAGATCCCTGAGGTACTTGCCCATCGCTTCGGGAGAATCGAAGTCGTCCAGCGCGATCACCGACTGCGACGGCAGGTTACTGTAAATGCAGGAGTACGTTAGGTTCGATAAGTCAGACATTATACCTATATAACATCACTTACACATTCGCGTAGTCCGCGCGTCTCAGCACGATCGGGATCGTGGGCAGGTCCTTTCTGTAAATATATCATCTTTTTATCGATCATGTATCTGCCCCACCGAACTCCCTCCGCCGTATTATCTACTGTATTCCAATTATTACTCTGCCCCACCGAACTCCTACCGTACCTCGACCAGTACTTCTCCGACACGTAGTCCGTGCAGGCGGTGTTCTCGCCCGCGAAGAAGAACGCGTACTTACTGATCTCCTGCAATTGAAAATTTTGGTAAGTTCAGTCGGTCAGACGGGTTTTTATTACTCAACTCTACTATCGAACTCGCGCCACATTATGTTCTCAATTATTCCATATGGTCATCACCCCGTTTCATGGGGAATGCTAACCAAACGAACCATTTTACTTATCAATGACTTTCCTGTTTCATATCTCTATTATGTCCTTTGACCAGTCAACTTCTTCTGATTTTTGATTCCTCCGGAGAACAAAAAAAAAACGAAAATAGCAGCCATCCCCGGGTCCCGAGCCCAGCTTCAGACTACATAGAAAGGATATCTTTCTCACTCTGCACTCTCCTATTTCGCAGTCCGTACATCATCGAGAGAGGAAGGATCCACCAGAGTTAAAAAGGGTAGACAAGGGGTATCAAAAAATAACAAGGTTAGACGAAAAATCGAATCAAAAACATCGAGGTATGAATTATTTTAGCCATTTTTTCATTGAAAGCGACAAGGTATGCCATTTTTCACCAGAAAACCACAAGGTATGAGTTATTTTGACCATCAATTCTGGGGTACCTTTTTAACTCTGGGATCCACTGATAAAAGCACTTCTCAGCGCGCAGCAAAATAAATCACGCAACGTAGTAATAGTAATCTTCCGTATTGCTCCACAGTACACATAATCACCATATCCCAATCTACCGTAATCCTACCGTAACCCAATCTATAGTAACCCTACCGTACCTCATCACACGTCGCTCCCTTGGGGCACCGCTCCTTCAGCTCGGGTGTCGAAGCGCACGCGCCCGCTATCGTCACGTTGAAGTGTCTGAAAAGGGGCAGAAAGTCGTCTCACTCTCTTCCTTTTGCACACTCTCGCATTCTGCTGATGCTAGCGAAAGTAAAGCAAACACAAAAATAGAGAAATATTATTGAAATGTCTCGGTACAAATGTTTGTTCAAAGAAGGTGACTACGTTTTTCACAATTTAGCGACGCCCTTCAGGAATGCAATATTTCAATACAGCTTCGCTTTACGAGCCAATAACACACAGTGAATACTCCCAAACGATTTTGATTCAAGCCACATTCTTTGATTGTTTGACCAACGGCATTTACGCTGCAGCCATTCCTCAACAGCAATGTGCGCCTACATTTCCAATACTGCCGATCCTACTAGCATTTAGAAAATTAGCTCAACCTCATCTTCTTCGAAAGGATCTCATTCTCACTAACTCAGCGTGTCTTTGTACAAATTGGCAATAAATCTACAATACTCACCTATTCAACGCCCTCAGCGCCGCCTCCCTCTTCGACGGCGTCGCACAATTGGAGATCAACGCGAAGACGGCGGGGATCTTGCCGACCAGGGAGGACGCGTCGAGGGCGTGCGAGTCCATCTTGAAACCTGCAATTGTTGTTCTAGGTGAGTGAAATAACAGGTAATAAATTGGAAGACCCCGAAAGTTTTGATTAAGTGTTGTATCACCAGAAAAAAAACGAACAACGTGGAAAGCCATCTTGAAACCTGCAATTGTCATTGTCATTGTCATTCACTGACTGCCAGGCAACAAAAGAATGCAACCGCATCGTTTATGTTTCACTTTTCTGATAAACTTCTTGACATACTCATAACTTTGCTGCGGTGTGAATGTTTTGATGAAAAAAATACGAATATTGAAGAAAGCGACTTAACATTCTTCTGTTTCACCCTTCGATCAAGTCATCCACAAATTCAACTGATCTGATCGTTGTCAGAGAACATAGGGGACAAATAAGGATAAATGTTCAGATGACGGCGCGTGTGACTCGTTCACCCCACACATTCTTGATTCATTTTCCTGGTATCTCCGTAGCGAACCATTTCATTTGATTCCGATTGAACAGCTGATTTGAAAAAAAAGCCCCTCTCACAGTTGCTAAGTTCTAGTTTCACACTTCAGCCAAACACTCCAGACAAACAACTTTTCTGATTGATCGAATGCCTTATCAACTCACAATATTTTCAGCACAAATCATGGCTTAATTTTTTGAACTACTCTTTTGCTTCCACATCCTACCGCACACTTCAGCTCCCCGTGTACTTGATTTTCATTGGCATCGTAGGTATTTTCAACTTTATTCTCCATTATACATTTCTATCAGCATGGATCCGGGACCGGTGAAAAGAAACCCGCATCCCACCTTTGAGCTCGGCCTCCTTGGCCGTCATCCAGAATCCGCCGTACTTGAAGAGGACGTCGGACGAGAAGAGCGGCGTCATCGTCCAGTTGAAGTAGTTGGCTGCAGTGATTTCATAGATAAAAAGATCCGACTCTCCTCGTTTCCCCTGCTCTCTAACTCGTTCAGACCGACGAGATAGCACACGTAATATTGCTCAATTATCAAGGAGGACCTGGAAGACACTGACTCACCATTTTAAATGCAATTATTCTTAAAATAGTGACACCTTCTCACTTTTTGGCTACACAATTCACACATTAGAGGACCAGTTAATCCGATTAGATTACAGGCAGGAGCAGAAACAACAAAATAACATCAATTTCGCAAATATTGTTGTTTATACTACCTGATCAACTACCAAAATCCAGCTCCGACCGTCTGCTAGTTGACCCGTCGAATGCGATGTTTCGTTTTTCCCAACACATTCCTGCTCCATGATTGGCTCAAGTTCTCAAGGCGACCCAAGTGTCTGATATGTCTATGGCGACGTGACGCAAAATATAATTAACGTATCTACTATTCCAAAATGTACGTACTCGAAAGCATGCTCTTTTCGACATTCATCCACCTCGCGTACCCCATGCATACCGTAACCCCTCTATTGTAGTACTACCCTACCGTACTCACTCGGTAGCAGACTCTGCTCGGGATTCATCGGGTAGCGCACGAAGGTGTTCGCCGGCGCCTCCATCGTCATGAACACGTACCGCTGCTTGCGGGTCCTGAGAGGAAAAAGGGAGGTTACGGTAGACTGTGATTACGGTAACCATAAAAAATATCGATCTCAATGATAACAAGTGAGATCCTGTTGATACAACGCACACTACTCAACAATTTTCCGATTTCTCACGCGTTTGTCAGGAATTAAATCGAAATTCAATACTACGCACATTTCAGTTTCACGCTCCACTCAACTCCTCCGTATAACCTCGCGTTTGATTGAGTTTAACTTCCGTTGCATTAATTAATCTACCGGACCCCAACTGTGCTATCCATGGCAGCAGAAGTCGGCCATTCTCTAACCTAGCACATACTTGTTTCTGGGATTCTTCAACTACTTCAGTGAGGAACGGATTCAATTCGTCCTCTACAACCACTATAAACCTATCCGCCGCATAGAGTTACTACCCTAGCGCATCCGTGTTTCCTCTTTACGTCACGTCATTTGAGCGAGCACAGATTGTGATCGTTCCCTTCAAGCGTTTTCAATAAGCAATATATCCTACCCGCATACTGGGCATTCGTCAACTATCACGAAATTCATCACCCATCACCTTTTGGCTTCACACTAAACTAAACTCATAAAGGGCATCACCAGCTCTAGTCGTCCCTCTACTTCCACGGAAGATCAATATACCGTATTTCCCTTACCTGCGCACATCCACCAAACCACTCAGCCCATTCCAGTTACCTGGTTGCCTCAAATACTTCGGAGGAACAACTATTCTGATTCTACCTCCATGTTTTAATCTTACAAGCAAAAGTTCAATTCACTACACACATCACGGTTTCATTCTTGCTTTAACCCACAGTAGAACAAAAACAGTGATTTAGATCAGATGAGTATTCGATTCGACTATTTCCTCCCCACTACCGTACCTGCTCTCGGGCGGCGGCAGTCCCGCGTCCACCAGGTCCGGGCCGTGGAATAGCACCGCGTCCGCAGCCGCCAACCTCGATCGATCGTGGTCGAAGATGCACCGGTTCTGCAATACCGTACTCTCTTCCTACCATAATCAAGTCAGTTTGCGATTTCTCCAAAATCTCGAAAAACAACTTTCAAAACGCTCATTATAGCCTCCTAATCCCCCTGTGCATTTTGCATTCTGCATTCAATCACGTTTTGCACGAATTCAATCAATTCCTCGTCTCTCCTCTCTCCCCCCCCTCCTCCCCTCATTCCATTTCTTTGCTAGGCTCGCGAGTGGTTCCCCGGTCTTGACGAGACGCCATGCCGGAATTCCTACTTCAGGTGAGGCACCCAGTACCCCCCATCGATACCCCGTCAGGATCCCTGGATACCCCTTGTGACACCCAGTACCCTACCTTACCTACCGTATCCCCATTGCAGCTAGACACCGACAAGGTCGAGTTCACTAGCGAGAAGCTTGGCGAGGAAGCTTGCACGAGCGTCGTCAAGGTACTGTAGGCATACCTGGATACCGTATCCCCTACCGTACCCTCAATCTACCGTAAACCATCCTCACGTATTCTCCCCCAGTCATGAGGATACTGTACCACTGTACCCCGGAGAACAACAGTACCTCTCTGCTACCGTAACCCCCTTTCAGATCAAGAACACGCAAAAGGACAAGTATTTGTACAAGATAAAGTGCACGTCGAACGAGCTCTTCCGCATCCGCCCGCCCCTCGGGTACATCAAGCCAGGCGATGCCGAGGCTGTCAAGGTACAGTACCAGGTACCAGGGTTACGGTATGGTACCGTGGTACCAGGGACCGGTGTAGTGTCAATTCTACCGTAATCAGACCTACCGTAATCACACCCATTCAATCAATACCGTAACCCTTCCAGCTGATCTTCAACGCGGACAAGCCGGTGCCCGAGTCGGGCAAGCACTACTTCGTCGTGTACTACAGGAAGGCCGATGGGGACAAGGCGCCCCGCTCCGCCTGGTCCGGCAAGGTACGGTAGGAGGGTACGGTAGCTATTGGTTACGGTAGGGTACTTTAGTCTAGTCTGGTTACGACAGTGAAGGGGTAGGGATACTCCAAGGATTATTGTAGCTTCATCATCTTTGTTGCAGGAGCCCGAGGCTATGAAGAGACTCTACATCAACTTCAGCAAGAAGAAGAAGGAAGAGGAGAAAGTACGGTAGACGGACGATCGAGGACTGACTAATTTCATGTTTCAGAAGGAAGAGAAGAAAGAGGAGGAGAAGAAGGAGGATAAGAAGGAAGAGGAGAAGAAAGATGAGGCTCCACCTCCTGAGGAGAAGAAAGAAGAGGAAAAGAAGGAGGAAGAGAAGAAAGAAGAAAAGAAGGAAGAGGAGAAGAAGGAGGAAAAGAAGGAGGAGGTATATCAACCGCATACCGTACTTGACCACCGTACCCGTTTCAGGAAAAGAAGGAAGAAAAGAAAGAAGAGGAGAAGAAGGAGGAAAAGAAGGAAGAAGAGAAGAAGGAGGAGAAGAAAGAGGAGGAAAAGAAGGAAGATAAAAAGGAGTAGTCCTCTACAAACCATAAAATAAACTTGGAAGATGTTTCTTTCCAATGAAACTCCAATTCCTTTGTTGTGTAATCCGCACTTCCCATCAATGCATTGCTTGGATTGGGCCAAGACGAACATGGGAGAGGAGGGGAAGGGGAACTTAGTAATTACTAATTAGCAAGCGTATGTATTGTGTTTCATGCGAATTTCATTCTCTGCATGCAGCCGCTCGTAGTAGTGGCAATTGAATCCGCATTTGAACTTACAATATATTTCTATTTGGATCTTGACATGGTCCCCACTTGTCAGCTACGGTGACTTTATGCACTGCATTGATTCGGATTGGGGATGAACATTGGGAAAAAAACAGCATCGTCCGAGTTTCCTGTCTACTTCTTACATCCGTTGTAGTTGTTCAAGTAATTCGATGGTGGCTTTCGTTCCTAATGTACTAAAATATATGCTTCATCCATACGTGGGGCGCGGTCCAACGGCATGTGACTGCATTTTTTCAAGCCAGGTGGCATGAGGCTGCAGGATGGCGAAAATAGGTGCCTGAGGACACGTGCCTGCAATTTTTTGCTACCCCCTTGCTTGCAAAAATATTTTCGATGGACCCCTGCCCATGTATGGCTTCATCTCTTCCATGACTGCTATCTATCATTCATCTTGCCTCTCTGCTTCATTCTGGGGAACCCCTTCGTCGATTCTACAGTAATGTACAGTATCCACCCACCTCCAGTCCAGGACAGTCGGCTACGGTAGGCCCATCGAAGCTGCGGAAGATGGGCGTCCACAGGAAGATCCGTTTGGGAGCCAGCTGATCGAAGCGGGTGTCCATCCTGCAGGATACGGTAATTGATTCATCGATTGATTCAAGCTATTTCAACTAGTAGTACCAGGATCTTTCGAGATTCACATTGAGTTCATTCACTTTAAGTGGCAGTACAACTAATGAAGATTCGACAAATCTGATAGTTATCGAACAACCAAAATATGGTATCCAACTGATCGATATGTACCGTACCTGTTCTTATCGATAGTGAGGAAGAGGTGCTTGGACGAGTGCTTGGGCGGCTGGGCGGATCTGAATAGCGGGAAAATATATATTTAAAAATTATTAAAAATCTGGCTACCCCAAGTCTACCTTAATACCGTCGGAAGATTCATTAGCAAAGGCATTCACCATTTCGGTAAATGAAATGGACAAGGCCCATGCATCGTTCGGGCTTTGCCTATTGTCCATAGACTCAAACTTTTACTGACGATTGTTGTTGTTTATTCTGAAATCCAAAAACCAAATACAATTTTTTTTGCCACACATCTAGTCAGATACTTATTTTAAGCACCCACTTAAATGGCATTTCTAATAGTGCCAATTATAAAACAAGCACTTATCAGTAATAGCTGATAGGAATTTCTCAATTAACCACGAATACCGTACTTGAGTCCCCCGGGGGTCGGTCCATCCGATGCGAGGAACGAGTAGAGGATGTAGAGCAGAAAGAGACCGGCGGCAGCGATCGCCCCGTTTTTGTACACCTGCAATCGCGGATTGACTTTTCAAACCTCCTCGTAATGTACTAGGAATAACTACGCTGCACTAGTTCTCGATTACCAACAGTTACAATGGGGGCATGATCGACAAAGTCAGGCGCTTCTTACAACAAATATTCTAGTCTATTAGCAACCGGTGAAGTGGCGCGTCGAACTTTGCCTAATAGAGAACGAATCACTTGCCAGTAATAGTCCTAGCTCGAACAGGTTAAAAAAAGTATTACTCCCCCTACCAACCTGAGACGGCCGCAGCCTGGGCATCTCTTCTGTGCTTTGACGAATTCTCGTCAATCGATACTGAAGTGGGATAACTGGCGTCGACAAAACACGAAAAACACACCACCTTCCCTGCCTTCTGCATTCACTACACGACGTAAACTGGAGTAGTACTTATCGTTGGACTCGAACCAAGTTGCACACGCTAAACCGGCATAGCCGTAAAACGCTAGATGCAGAGGAGGAACCAGGCAAAGTGCATTTATCCATACGCGATTGTCATTTTTCCCCGACAGGGGAATGGAGGAATTACAATGGTGGCGAGGGGATTACTGCAAGAACTGTAGTGACTCGTAGTGAGATCGGGGGAACAAAGGGTGAGATCGGGGAAAAGGGATGAAATCACAGGGGGCCAACTGGCTGGAGATCACGAAGGAAGTAATGACAAGAATCACAGCGACTAGAGATTATACTATCTGGTAAATCTTAGGAAATGTACAAGCCTAGGGCAACATCACAATCTATAAGAGGTTTAGGTAGGTCAAGTTTGAAACAAGATTACAACAACAAATTGATTGGGTAGATCAAAGATCACATCTCAGAAATACGGGAGTGAGATGGCGCCTCGGCCCGACGGGTCCTCGTCTCCACTGTCATCGTCCTGCACCCATTCCTGAAATAATTGTAATTGTGGAGGAGGGCGGGGAACTCGATTGCAGTCAGGGTAGTGAATGACAATTAAGACCCTAGACGGAACACAAAATCGTCTCTAAAATTCCAGTAGGCACTCATGTTCCCTTGTTATAACACACTGTCCTCTAGCTGTAATCTCAGAACTCTGTGTCGTTGGAAATTTTTTATTGAGATCGCCAGACACCAATTATTAAAGCAGTAGAGAGAATAACAAAAGAGAATCGTTGAAACTCAAAATTTCCTCGGTACACCGATGAACTCTAGTTTAAAAAAAGAAAACTTATTCTCTAAATGAACAAATTTTTCTCAAACGTCGACGTAAAGATATTACCCCATACCAACGACGCCTGTCTTCCTACCAACCCTGGCTCTGTTTTCAGGGCCCCAGTTTTTATCTAACAAACCAGCACACGTTATGTTTCATACCTGTCTCATCTCGGACGACGTCGAGGTGAAGATGGTGTCCCACGTCCAGGCGACCGGCTCGTCCGCCACCTCCTCCTCCGAGGCGAGGAAGCGAGAGAGCAGCGAGATGTCTGGAAATGAGGAGACATTATTGTTGTGAATTAGGCCTTTGATAGGAAACAGCGAAGTTAATGATCGGGAGTGATATTTCGAAAGGATGAACATCTGATGAAACACTAAAGAACTATCGCATGATGACGAAGCGCATATCGTTAAGCGATATTTTAGTTAATTTTATAGACGACAATTCCGATACATAGCAACTAACACGCGACTCTGCGCTTCTAAAGCCCCACTGAAACTGAAACGAAGCGGGACTTTAGAACAACAAGATTTTTTGGCGAAGAATAGAGTCACTATAGTTATTTTTAGACGGAATGGACTCCAGAGATCGATTCTCATAGGATATCTAGGATATCGGGGTGGGATAGCGCAGTGGTGTGAGGCGCTGCTCGCAATCGAAGGGTCACGAGTTCGATCCCCCACCCAGGCCAACCAAGCCCTCTATCCCCCAGGGGTCGGTAAATTGGTAGTGACTTCGGTTGCAAAAGGTAACGTGCCCTAGAAGCATTGGGAAAGCAAGGGTATCGTATTCCCAGCGAACAAGTCGGCCCAGCGACGAGCACCACCTAGCGTAGTCGCTTTCGACTGTAAAATCGCTTGATGTGGCCGAACCTTTACCTTTACCTTTTATCTAGGATATGTGCCCTTGCTGCAAGTCCAAAGTGCCTTGATCTCGCCAGCTCCCCTAGTACGCTATTTATCTCACAAACATCCGGCTCGTGCCCCCTCTAATTCGCCTGAGTCGTAAATCAAGAGCCACTCAGCGACCAGCCGCTGGGCGAACGGCTTCTTTTTGTTTCCTTGGTCTAGCGACAAAAACAATAACATCAAAACAACCTACTTACATTTAGCCTAGAAATCACCTACTTTCTCGCTAGAAAGTCAATCAGCGCGGCCTAGTAATCACCAACTGAAACCCCAAACAAGCCGGCCATTCCCCGTTTCAATACCACGAGAAAGCGTCAACTGAACCTCGGCAAACATTCCCAGCTATTTCCGTGGGGTAAACAAGCACACGTGAAAGTATTTCGACATGCTCTGAAATCTCTCTACTCATCCCTCTAACATAACGCCTCTCTCACAACAAAGACGGGTCGCCGGCGGGGCCGTGGCTGATAAGAATAGATTAGGGTAAGGGTTCAGTAAACCAAGACGCGTAAATAATGAGGAGGAACTGCTTCGATCGTTGGTGCTTCAACACAGCCCGGAGTCTAAAAATTACTTGAACTTTAAAAAAAATAGTCGAGAGAATCACTAGTGGAGGTAAGTCCGGAAACAAAAGCCCGCATCACCAGTAGTATTACCGCTTCAACGAAAACCCAAATACTCACCGATATCGTCCAGCTTGACCATGTGCGGGTACTTCGCAGCGAGCGCATCCACCTGCAAGTAGGGTAATGAAGGGCTTGTTGAGCACGAAATATAATACTTTAATAGCATACGGGGTGAACATTAACCCGCTGTGATAGCTTTGCTTCTATGGTACATTTGAAACATCAAGCAAATCGGTACAGGCATTAGGAATTTTTCAATCGATAGTTCCCAAAATGTGGAAGTCAGTGACACGCTTTATTACTTCAAAATATCCCGAGCACGTGAATCCTAAATATCACAAGCAGCAGGCCTTATATCATGGGTTATCATTAAAATGGATTGAACAACTTTCCAAGAGCTTCATTGAGCAGCTTCGAAATTGTATTCCTATCTATCGTAGTTAACACCGATATCCTGCCTGCAGTTCGTGCAACTTAAAACATCCTACCGCATCATCTTTAGGAAGTCTCTCGTATTAGTAGTTCTCTAGCAGTCTTTCCTAATTTTACATATTGCAAACCAAGTATTTATTTAATTAATTACTAATTTGGAAATATTTATTTTGAAACAATCGTCTACCCGTACGCATTGACTTTTCAAAAATCGTATCTCTATGTCACGGATGTGAAACCACGATTCACCTGCATTTTCGTCTAGCAATTTTTTATTTTTTAACCCTTACCTGTAGCAGTCCGTGCAGCTGACTGGGCGTGATGTGCGGCGCGGCGGCCGCGTTCTGGTCGTAGTCGTCGCGCGCCGATGAGCGACGCGACTGCAATGGAAAAAATCAATTCGCGATTCTCTTGCCATAAAGGAGCCATTTTGTGTGAAGCAGTGATCAGTTTCGAATAATTTCTCATGAAATATATGTTTTTATTACAACTTTTGTTTACTGCTTTATAAACCTTCAAGCCATGAATCATCGCTGGCGGGTGAGATATCACATGCCTGTCTTCTCGCCCTAGTAGACAACCAAACAGATGCCGTTGCCATGACATTCAACATGCCAACCAGCTAGGCTATTCTTATCGATGCCCTTCTCCCTCAGCCTATTTCTAGTACTACAAATTCCATTCTGGGATACTGTACTTCCCCTGATCACTAACTGACGATGAAACATCAACTCACCGCGTCCTCGTTGACAGGAAACCTCGGCGCAGGCGACATTGATCGAACCTCGGTCGTTCCCGATGCAGAAAGACCAAGAGATAAAAGATTAGAGATTAAACATAGAAAGGGGCACTAATGTCTATGCAAAATTTCAAAACCATTTCACCATTTCGGCACGCCTTGTGTGTATCACTATGATGACCTCACTGGTGATACTCACCACAGGAAGGAAAACATCTCGGCACACCTCCATTTTCTTCTCGCGCATGCGTTATTTCCTCATCGTCACTTCACAAAATCGATCAACTCTAGCCACTCAATTTGCATTTCAAATTTAATTTCGATTAATTAGATCCTTCGCCGATCTCACACCGTCCCCTCATTCCTGCCTCGGGAATCGGCAGAGAAGGGTCGCTCGCGCGATTTTCTCCGTCTACCCGCCGCCCTATCCTATCGTCGGTACGGGACGGCTACTCATGTACTAGTGGCTGACACAGGTACACTAGTTTAGCAGCCAACTATTGCAATGCCGGAATAAGAAGGGCATAGTCACCTTTCAAGGCGGATTCGGGGGCTGTTGACGACTCCTCTTTCGGGCGACCGCTGCGCGAGCCGGGTCTTCGAAAGATCCCTGCAATATGAGCACTCCCAAAGGTAATCCGGATCGTCCGTAGAATACTAGAGATCAGGAAAGCACTATCAATTCCAAAATCAAAAAGATTTCGAAGATCAAAAGTAAAACAAGAAGCAGTACCTGATAGAGGACGCTTCACCGCGCCGCCAACGCTTTCTGAGAGGTTCTTTAATCCGGAAGTCGGGGCATCCTTGAAATAGGAAATCATAGATCGATCAACATACAGCGCATTAGCATAAGCACACGCCCGCTAATCCTCATAACCCTCTTTGGCCGGTCGGAGGTGACAGGAACATGGTAGGAAAAAGTGGCATCCAACTCACTTTTAGCAGTCCGCCAATTCGATTCTTCCGGGCGATAGGCGGCGGTTCGGTGTCTCCATGGTCGCGAACCCGAATGTTGAGCTCCTCGTGCTGTTCTGGAGAGGAACCGGGGTCCATTTTACTAGTCAACTGGCAGTAACTGAAGCTCTAGCCATACAACAGCTGCTTCTTACGTTTCGTCGCCTAGCAACCCCCACGTTTAGCCACGACGAAAGGTCTACTGGGTATTATTAACGTTTGAATAACAAGATGACATTGAAATGGGAATATAAGCTTATTAGAAAGCAAAAAAATTATCATTCCCACGTGACAAAATTGTGAAAAACGAACCAGAGTCGTCAACGTCATCCGTTAAATCAAGCGGCCGAGATTCCGCTTCCGCGTGCTTTCTGCGGCCATGTGAACTCGAAACACGTAGTCGTGGCACGGACGGAGGGCCAGACATAATTTGCCGCCACAAAAACCTTAAAATTAAAAATTAAATCAAATAAAAGTAAAATTAACAGTCAGTATCCCTCGAATTTGGCCCAAAATTTCTAGGTAGTCACAACTGATCAACCTTAATCGATACCTGAAGTTACAGGTGTTATCTTTTCCGTTAAGTATGTTAAATCAGTTAACTAACCTTTTTTCAGTTCGCCCTCTGGCGTCGATTTTGCCGATCTTCCCGAAAGGGGGCGGGGCTTCGGAGGGAACCGCGACGCGAGTGGGCGGAGTCAGCCAATCAGCGCGCGCGGGTCTGGCTCGCGACGCGGCGGAGGGCGGGGAGGGGTATATAAAGTCGCTCGCGCGCGCGGGCCGATCAGACGAGCGGCGGAGCTGTGGTGT
>LS550086.1:318413-342586 GCA_900490775.1 Pristionchus maxplancki | reverse complement strand
ACACCACAGCTCCGCCGCTCGTCTGATCGGCCCGCGCGCGCGAGCGACTTTATATACCCCTCCCCGCCCTCCGCCGCGTCGCGAGCCAGACCCGCGCGCGCTGATTGGCTGACTCCGCCCACTCGCGTCGCGGTTCCCTCCGAAGCCCCGCCCCCTTTCGGGAAGATCGGCAAAATCGACGCCAGAGGGCGAACTGAAACGTCCTCACAGATGTGATGGGCATACACGATTTCGAAAAAATACCATGTTGAAGAGGGGTTGCGGTTTCACCATTTGTATGAATCATTGAACAACTAATGGTGTCAATACTGAGTACGCCCTGAGTACTGTTAAAAAAATAAAAATTAATCATCTGTCGGAATTTGGAGGGTGCTTTATATGAGAAAATGAATGAATGATCAACAGGTTTCTGCTGGTTGAGTAGAGGTATCACATTCGTGGTTAACCTATAGGAAAGCGCAGCGAGGTCAATATTTACGAGAGCGAATATCAAAATATAACTTTCAACGTAGCTAATTATCTTAATTACTGCAATTGCCAGCTCGCTGCTGCGATCGCGAACGGCGGCGAGCCGACGCAGTCGCCCTACGTCTTCGACAAGAAGAGGAAGTACGAGAGGAAGGTGAGGAATATGGGGATGTTGGGCATCGTCATACCGGGTGATTTGGAGCGCAAACGGTTGCTGAAACTCCGGAATCTGCTCATCTTTCGATATAAGCACAATGCGCATGGCAGAAATAGTAACAAATAAAATTTTCTCAAATTTATAACTATTATGCTGATTTTGGGTTTTGGCGATCTGCAATAAACCTAGGTTCATTCATATATTCGATGCACTCTTCGCAACGACTTCCTATTAAAAACCAATAAACTATTCCGCTGTGTAAAATCGCTTGATCTAAAAGTACTTTAACCCTTACTTTCAAATTTTTAATTCCCTGGTGATTTTTTATTTCTGCGATTTGCTAAACACACTTGGATTTTGTTACTTTCAGTGATTTTGGTGAAAGTTTTGTATGGAACAAACTAAATAACACTCACTTGTTCCCATTCAGAAGCCGCTGACGGGCGTGCCCTCGACGCCGTCGCTGCAGCACGCGTCGGCCTCCTCGTCGACGTCCTCGACGACGACTGTGCGCATCGTGACGCCGCCGGCCGAGGGAGGGAAGGGAGGGCTGGTGCTGAAGCTGTCGCTGTCGAGGCCGACGACGGACGCGGGATCGCTAGCGGTGGGTGGGATGGATGGGGATATTTTCGAAAGGGTGCGGAAATCATTTCGAAACTCGGCGAAACGTAGTTCGTTGTGTCAAGCTTATACATTTTGCAAGATTGTGATAATTGATTGATTGTGTTAAAGATTAGATTGCTCTATCTGATTCAACGGTTATCGATCTCCTCCTCCATTCAAACAATCTTACCCTTCAGCAACAAGCGGCGACGCCAGCGACCGGACTCGACAAGCGGGAGGAGAAGGAGCGCCGGAAGAGGGAGAAGAAGGTGAGTAATCGATAATCTACCTAATCCGTGGAATACCGTAACCCCATCTTCCCTGCAGGAAGCAGCGGCACTGCACGCGTCCAAGTCTGCGCCGGCGCTCGCGCTGCTCGACGGCGCGTCGACCTCTGGTGCAGCAGGTTAGTGAGGTGGAGGCAATTATCGTGAGAGGCGGAATAGGATTTGCTAGCGAACTTTGCGTTTCGCCTTGCCCACGTAACTGATCCCCCGTTCGGTAAGGTGATTGTAAGCCGAACACTAGTTGTTAAAAAATCACGTATTCTTAATATCTTGGGTGCTCAGTTGGTACTCGGGGATTAAAGAGAAAAACCATTAAATACCGTATTCCAGGCGGCCCGTCGACCTCTGCAGCAACTGCGGCCTGGCTGCAGCAGCAGCAGCAGGCGATGACCAGCTCGAGCAGCGCAGCCAGCTCGATGGACGGAGGATCGGGGGAGAAGAAGAAGGAGAAGGTGAGGGGGGATTGGAGATGGTAGCTGTGTCCAGCAAGATTCGAGCAACGAGTTGCAATCATAACTGAGCTCGCTGATTGGATGCAATGGACTCACGAATTCGACGAATATAAAATAAGCATTTGTCAATTAGAAAAGTAGGAATCAGTTGGCGATCGGGGATGGTGTGACACCTACCGTGCTTCAGATTGACTGGTTCGCGATGGTGCCGAGCATCGCGGAGCTGCAGGCGCGAGCGGAGAAGGACAAGGAGAGGCGAAAAATTGTGAGTGAGAGACGAAGAAAATTGTGATGATTTTCACTGGATACGTAAGCACCCGATTGCGTATAGCAAGAGTTAGTTTTGACCATTGAGATTTGCGCATCCACGGGTGCACGGGCTGGGTACAATTCTTCTTCCGGTTCCCTGCGCTGTAAAACCTCGACATTGGCTGATGGAATAACGAAGTGGTTGACAAAACGCGATTGATTTTTGCAAGTGAGATTTGTACGTCGATAGGATCTTTTGGGCCACTGGCTAGGGTGCAATAGTTGTGCGTCGTGACATGTTAGAAATTTTATTGATCGAGACTCTTCTTCGGCGGGCATCAAGCACTGATAATGCGTAATCAGGAAAATTTGCGAATATTTCTGCTAATGAGATTCGCGCGTCGACTATAACCGATAATTAGATAATTAGGCCAGCGGGGTCTGATGCAATACAGTACAGTTGATACACTGGATTATGAGAATTCTGTACTACTCAAATATTGACTATGGTATTTCCTGGTTATTGACTATCGATTCCCTTTCGCAGCTGGCGGGGATCACGGACAGCGAGAAGGCGTACACGCTGCACGTGGGCGAGGGCCGCATCGTCCTCGCGCTGCCCTACATCGAGATCGAGGATAGGCCAGACTTCCTCAAGTTCAAGTGAGTTGATCTTTGAATGGTCTTATTTCTCATTTCGTTGATTTTTCAAGTGAGATTTGTGCAACGGAAAGTTGGTAAAATCTTGCACTAGGGCAATGGAGCAGTGGAGCAATGGTTTGCAGTATTTTTTTTAGCGTATTTCGATAAACGTTTAATTTTGAGTAAAAGTTTGCGTTTGAAAATAAGTTCATATCAATAGACGAAGATCTAAATTCTAACCAGTGAGACATGCGCATCGACAGATTGTAAAAAGTGTGTCCGTGGTGCTCCATGCAATAGGCGAGTCTTTCGTTTGCCAAATTTTAAAATAACAAATTGTGACATGCGACATTTGTGTATCGGCAAATTGACAAAGGCTTGGTATCGGGCTTCGGCGCAATGTTCGGCTAACTACGCCATCAATAATAATACCATTGCAGCTACCCGGATCCGGGCCGCTTCTACGCCGAGGAGAACTTCATCGGCGGTCTGATGGAGCGACCGGTGCATCCCGCCCCTGCAGCACCTGCAGCAGCCCCGACCGCTGCAGCCCAGAAGTAGAAGAAGAGCCCACTCCCTATAGTAGTCCCTTGATTGTTGATCGTCTCCGCCCACTCTTCCCCATTCCATGACCCGTGTATCCTCTCCCGATCCTTGCCTAGATCCCGATTGATCCCAGCAGTAATCCCCCACCTGGTGTCTAGTCAACAGATTATATTACACAGACTTATAAATGTCTTTAATATAAAATCACAAAAAAAACTGTATTGTAAGTACATGTTGTAATCTATTCGTTATACCGTTCACGCTTCTCTAGTAGATATCGTCTAGGTTTCCGCCGTTCCCCTATCAGAATATATCAGCTACCGATATGCCAACCCCACGCCCCGAGTGCATTAGAAACTGTTTTCAGCTGTTGTTTACCTCCCCTATTTCGAGTCTTCACCCAGTTTTCAGGCCCCATTTGTTGTCCAATCTGTATGCCCCCTTCCCCTCATTTTCGGGTGCTCATTCAGTCCTCTCCCCACCCCTGTCTAGCCGTGCCCCTCACACTCAAATCCTGGTAATCTCTCCCTCTGCTCTGATCAATAGCCACACCCCCATTCGATCCTCGCTGCTCTTTCACACCTAGCACCCGTTCGCGCACCAACTATACCAGTTCGATTCTTCCTCAAACGGGCTATCCGTATCGTCACCCAAGCTTATCTAATAATTGTTTTATAACTGATTGTGTGCGAATGTAATCGATGACGCGCCGCCCCTCTTTTCCAACAGATTCGTTTTTGCCTCGCTCCCTAATTTGTCATGCGGACCGCATCGATTTGTGTCTCACGTTGTTTTCAAATATTCAGAGTTCATTTTCTAGAACAGTGAGCTGTTGTGACTAGGTCGATCGATATTGATCCCGCCCACTATCTATCATACTCATAATTATCCCCGTTTTCACATCTCTGGTGTTGTTGTTCCCCGTCGTTTCAAGCCCGCTCTTTCTACCGTATACCGCTTTCCATATTATTTTATATATACGCGGAGAATTTGCGAAGTGTTCGCTGTCTCCAGCTTTTGTTTTTCTGCAAAGAAAGTTGTTGATCCTTCTGATGACGTCATCTCTCGACAGTTTACTGCTAGCGAACACACCTATGATTCACCGGGGGAATACCGTAACACAGAGATGCTCTCGATAATGATGTGTATTGATTGGTTGGGGTGGGGTTCTGACTATCGATCTATCCCACATAGACGCTCACAATCTGTGTCAGTTGACCGGTTTTTCGCGTGCCCCTCGTTTTCACCCCTTGTCCCTCCCCTTATCGTTGTTTTGTAAGTACTACTGTAGTTTCTCAGTTAATAATAACGGGACGTGGCCATCCGCTGGCCACCATTACCCCCTTCCACTATCACTTTGTGTCCCGCGAGCTTTGTCTCATTTCCTGTTGATAAATCGTCGTAACAACGCCCGCTTGTTCACCGCATTTCATACACCACAGATACAAATCAGGTATGCACAATCAATAAATAGAGGGGGCGGAGTCAATATACGAAAAGGGGGCGGTGCCTAGACGATCATTTCGAGTTGTTTCGCGTAGAAGATGGTCTGTTTGGCGATGCGAGTAGGGTCGAGTGCGGACTTGGCCTGTCCGTCAACCTCCATCGAGGCATTCAGCACCAGGATCGAGTTGTTCGCCTCCAGCGTCCAGCCGCGCTGCAAGTGGGTACGGTATTGAATGCAGATTATTGATTTTTGAAAATTGAATTGCCTAACGATCATGCATCCACAAAAGATGAGAGCTGGGAACATATCAAAGAAGTGAAACGTGAATTCAATTTACCGCGTGCAGTTTTGTTTTATTTCTACAGACTAAGGAGGTTGCATTGAAGCAACCGTGATTCCGAAAGGCTAACTTTGTCTTGTGGCACGAATTCACCTAACAACGTACATTCGGTTTCCAGTTTTCCGTTTCACGCCTAGTACTGAACCATAGGACTACAAATCTATCTGATTGTGAGCAAATTGTTATGCCAAAAAAACAAATCAAAAATTATTTAAATTAGCCAATTAATACCTGCTTGGCGTAGGCGATGACCTCGGCGGGCGACTTGAAGATGAGCAGGTTGACGGCGTCAGTCACCGGCACCTTAATTTATATTATTTAAATAGTAAATTAATTAATTATTAATCTGATTTCAGAAAATATAATGAGCATTAGTCTTTGCTCAAAGGATACTATGGGCATGAGTATTTTGAGAAATAATAAAGGATTTTAGTTATTCCGATTCCTAGCAGGTTTCGGTTCCACATATATTTCATATCTAGTACATTATTAGCCAATCTGATTTTTCCAGCACGTTTGCGGCAATAAAAAAATAAACTTGTATTTTTCAGTTTCGCTGGATCTAAAAATTATTGCGGATGACACATCCAATGGTCTGTAGTAATTGTATCAAACTTAAAAATCATTCATTCTGTCAGCTTTCCGCTTGACATCCAGTTTCTTGTTTTACCTATCCCATAAACTGTTTCGCTCTCACCTTCTTGAAGTATAGTCCCCCATCAAGTTTTTTTTCGTTTCACTGATCCACAAAACAGTTTCTCTCACCTTCTTGAAGCTCTTGCTCATGCAGGTGGCGATCTCGGCGCGGATCGCGTCCGTCATCACACGGAAGAAGGGCACGAAGAAGGGAGAGGGAATGTTCTTCTCCGAGAGGGCGACCTGAAAAGGATCAGGAGGATGTTAGAGATAGGTAGTCTTTTTTCGATGACTTTCTGAGAAATTTATGAAACATTATTGTGACTTTTAGTACAGAAAAATTATATTTCATCGTTTATCAATGGCTTGGAGACGGCACATGTTGATTAACGTTTCGCCATTACATCGCATAGCAGCAATGAACGAGCAATCTACTCTATGGATAAATTTTTTTAAAGGTTCATCGGCAATAAATATCACTCGATGGTTTTTAGTTTCTCGACTCCATGATTTGCACGGCATGATCGACCAAAGTGATCAGACCAGGGTAGGTGTAAATAATTGTCTAACCACCGTGAAAATGCTATTAAACGTGAAAACCGTTTCGAAACCTATACCCACCTTGTTGTACGCGCCCTCCATCAGGGACTGCTCGATGGCGACGGGCACGGCGATGTATGGGTTCCCCCGCTGGACGTCCTGCGACACCTGCTCCAGAAGCTGCAAAGAGGGAGATTATTAATAATTAAAAACAAATTAATATATCGGGACGCATGGAAGATCAACACTAGCATTTAAAAACGGGAACGGGGCTTTTCAGTGATTTGAAAGATGGGCCAGTATTTGATTTTTGTTGTTCTACGAAACTCCGAAATACTATCAGAAGATTAAAGGAGAGATTACCGACTTGTTGAGTACTAACGGTGAAACGGATAACTTGAGGGTGAAGTTAGACAAATTTTGACAGTTGGAGGATTGAACGTTACATACTTGAAGTTAAGGCCGAAAAGAGAAAACGTACCATGTGGAACTCGCTGAGTCTGTTGGAGGCGACGAGGTACATGAGGTTCAGGCCGATCATCAGGTTCTTGTGGTCCGAGTCGGAGGTGGCACTCGCGTAGTACGCCATCACCTGTAGTATTCTTACTTATTAAGTGAAGGTAAAGGCGAATGCATGTAAAGGTAGCGCTTATAAGTAAATCCGTAACAATCGCAATGACAAAAGTCGGCGATGATCCTAGTATGACATAGTTGGCCCGTGCTTTCATGCTTCGTCCAAGCGGTTAGATTACGAGGAATTGCGACACATGGTTTAGTTATGCTAGCTTGATCGCGGGCAAAAATGAAATACAGAATAGCAGAAAACGTTCAAACCTGCTCGATGGCGTCATCGAAGGCGGTGAGATCCTCGCGGAGGGCTGCCGACAGCGCGGAGATCTCGTAGATGTCTCCTGAAACAGTCGAAACATAGAATGATGGGCTCTACTTTCGAAAAACGATCGCGATACTAGTCCTTTTTCAACAGAAACGCCTAGTAATCACAAGAATAAGAGCAACATTGGGGGAAACAAGAGCAAACCGTACTGTGAATGGTGCAGAGTGCCTTGGCATCGAGTCCCTGCTCGGCGCCGGGTTGAGTGGTGGCAGTCTGACATTAATCCGGTGAAATAAGAAGGATTTCGGCTCGCGAAACCACGAAAAGAAGACAAGAAAGTACCTTGATGTCGGCGAGAATTTTCTCGACGTTGGCGAGGTTGCGCTGGGCGTCCTTGCCCCACTCGGTCACCAGCTTCTTGTGCAGCTCAACGATAGCCGACATTCCTGACGCAAAAATATGAAAACAATAATGAAAACCACGAGTAAAACGAGTTGAACGAACTTCAGTTTTCAAAGTCATCAGCCGCGACGCGAGCCTCGTGCGTCGCGGTTTCGCACTTCTTCGGCGCAGCTGGACTTCGGTTGGACAGAATCTTGAAAATAATTAAATAATTATATTTTTTAAATATCATTTTGAGCAGTGGTATCATCGAAACAAGGAAGTGGGGCAAACATCGGGGACTTTTTGTGACCTGATCAGCTGATAGCACGTATTATTGCTTCGTCGTAAGGTCAATTTCGGAAAAGTGAAAGGAAAATCTCGTTTTCCCGAGACGGTTTCAATGACCGTTGCCCTACTCACGACCTTGCTATATAAGCCGGCGGAGGTGATTGAACCACAGCAGCACTCCATAATGAGGTTACAGCTGGCGGCGGCTGCTCTACTGGTGGCTACGGTAGCTGCAGACAATACGGCGGTAAGATCTACTTTCTCTGGCTCTCCTCATTTCCCATGCTCTCTCAATCTGCCTGTTCTGTCCGTAAAAACGCATGTAGAATAGTGTGGTGGAGTGCTAAAAATCGGGCAAAAAGAAATAGCAGCGAGTGGTTTCGATCCACCGACCTCTGGGTTATGGGCCCAGCACGCTTCCACTGCGCCACGCTGCTGATGCCGGCTCCTTCCCATTTCAGCTCTATGAACGACTGCTCGGCAAGTCGCAGTTCGAGAACAAGAATGCTATCGAGAAGTTCATTCTCAACCTCGCGGAGTTGAACAAACTGCAGAACCAGATCAATGGACAACCGGTAGTGTACTTTTCATTGCAGGACCAAGACTTTTCTCATAATCAATCAATATCGTCTCATTACGGTACTTTCCTTGCAGGAAATCGCCTCCGACTCCTCCGGACAGTCCTACCTCGACGCAGTTGGCAGTGAGGAACCGGTGAAGCCCGATCTGCTACCGTACCTCTTCGAGGGAGACATCATCCTGACTGAGGCACAGATGAACAAGACGATTCAGTGAGTACCGCAACCTACCGTATCCCTACCGTAACGTTTTCCCTTCAAGACCCCACCATTCAGGGAGAAGCGTATCCAGGCACTCTTCAAGAAGATTGGCCGTACTCCCCAAACCAAGCGATCACTTACCTCTGACACTCGCGTTCGATGGTCGTTCCCCGTGGCCTACTGGATCGATACGAGCACTGGAGGTACCGTAGTCTAGAGATTCCGTTCGGGACCCAAGTTGCTTCAAAATCATTCCAACCCATTGCAGTATCCACTTCGGCCATCCAAGCCGGAGTTGCCAAGTGGACGGAGCTCACTTGCGCCACCTTCCGTCAGTACAACAGCCAGCCGTCCGGACTGCCCTCTCTACGATTCATCAGAGGAGACGGGTAAGCTCTCTGACTCACCGTACTCCCTTGCTGACCTACCGCACCCAGTTGCTACTCCTACATCGGCCGCACCTCCACGTCCGGCACGCAGGAAGTATCGATCGGCACCGGCTGCACCTCCCTGGGTACCGTAACCCACGAGATCGGTGAGGATACAGTAACCCTACCGTATCAAACAATCGCTGCAGGACACGCCCTCGGCTTCTACCACGAACAGTCTCGACCTGAACGAGACGATTACGTCACGATCCAGACCCAGAACATTCCTGGCACGTACCAGTCCCAGTTCACCAAGCAGTCGGCCAGGTACGGTAGAGTACGGTAGTAAGAGATTACGGTAGGATACGGTATCGACTTTTCAGCTCTGCAATCAACTACGGCGTCGAGTACGACTACGGCAGTGTGATGCACTATGATGGCTACGTGAGTGACCTACCGTAATCTACAGTACCCAGCCGTATCCCTACCGTAACCCTACCGTACTCAGGGTTTCTCGTCCAACGGCAGACAGACGATAACGACGAAGGACGCCAACTATCAATCGACGATCGGGCAGAGGGACGAACCGAGTTTCGCCGATGTCAAGCAGATCAACACGGCTTACTGCAGTAGTGAGTGCTAAAAATCAGGCAAAAGAAGCTAGCAGCGAGTGGTTTCGATCCACCGACCTCTGGGTTATGGGCCCAGCACGCTTCCACTGTGCCACGCTGCTGATGTCACGATCCTCCCGATTTTGGCACTATGAACGTCAGGTCAATGCGCCGGCTCTACGCTGGCGTGCCAGGCAGGAGGCTACCCCGACCCGAAGAACTGTGCGGTGTGCAGATGTCCTCCTGGACTGGGAGGAACACTGTGTGATGAGGTGCGGTAGTTTGGGGTACGGTAGTTATCTGATCTTTGAACTCCAGGTGCAATCTTCGCTCTCATCCACTTGCGGAGATACCGAGCTCACTGCAACGCTGAACTTGCAGCAGGTTACGGTAGCCGGAGACACGGACTGCTACTATCGGATTACTGTATGTAGCGTTTGTTTTTCGGATCCCGAGTGGAATTCGCGGAGTACGGTAGTAATCGATTCAGGCGCCGGCCGGCCGCAAGGTCTTCGTTTCATTCACTACGATCTCCTTCCCCTCGTACACGCCGTGCGCTGTCTCTTTCGCTGAGATCAAGTACAAAGCGAACGCTGTGGTGACTGGAGCCAGGTATACTGTAGCTTTGGATACTGCATCCTTCCGTACCCCTTTAGGGTCTGCGGCTCGAATCGTCCCTCATCGGCGACTTCAGAAGGCCAGACGATGCTCATCCTCTACAAGGGCGCCTCGACCAGCAGATTCACGTTCAGTTATCGATTCGGTGAGTGGCCTACCGTATCCTGCCATAATCCCTACCGTACTCAGATCCTGCAACACCTGTCGACACCACTGCTGCTCCCGTGACAGTGCCTACCACGACGACAACAACAACTGCCGGACCGACCACCTCGAGTAAGCTGAATTCTGCTCTGGATTCATCGTTTGAATATCTACACAGCGGTTGGCGAATCTAGCACCTGATCAGGACAGCCATACATTTTCCCTATTACAGCCACCACTCGCCGATCTACGACCACTACCACTACCCAGGCACCTACCACGACTACCAGTGAGTTGGCTGGTACCTTGATACGAAACCGACTTGTCATTCGATTCCTGCTCGCCCCACTGCTGTCTAGCAGGGCTCCTCCAAAAATGCTGACCGGGTCGGGGTCGGCTGGTACCAGGCCAGCTAGTGGCTCCGAAGAGCGTACTAGCCCGCTCACCGAGGACCGCCCTGCCAACCGAAGGGGTTGACCGGGACATACGCGGGGTCGGTGGTACCGTGCAGGATCGGGCCTACCCAATCCCGCACCGAGGACCGCCCATCACACGCTCCCAGAGGGGGGCGAGGAGGCAAGCCTGGGGATAGCAGAAAAATTAGGCTTCAAAGGGATGCTGCGTGCTGCACGCGACGGGTTAGAGAAAGCGGGCGGAGCGGGCTGCGAGACTCCGCCCCTTCGCGCACAGAGCTGCACTTGCACTTTTTAGAGTACAATTGATGCAACCTAATTTTTGATCTCGATTTGAAAACTGCAAAAAAGCTCGCACCACCACCTTCCGGCAAGTGTTGACCGGGTCGGGGTCGGCTGGCCTGGGGGCAGTCGGCCAGCCTTTCGGGAGTAGTCACATTCCCCCTCCGAGGGCCGCCCAGCCATCAAGATCAGAGGGAGGCGAGGGGGCAACCGAATGAGGAGGGATGACTGGGCTGTTACGGCCAGGGTGCGTCTTAGTTGCGACGGGTTTGAGAAAGGGGACTAAACAAAGAGTTAAGAGTGATCTACCTCCGGGCAAAAAAGTCATCACTTTTACGATAGCTCTAACAAGAACTCTGGTATTTGCTGACTAGTTGTAAACTAGTTGACTGACTAGTTGCTGGGCAGTAGCGAAACTACTAGTCGAGGAACTATTTTACAACTACTACTAGTCAGGGAACTAGTTAACTACTAGTCAGCACACTAGTCAACTACTAGCTGGGAATTAGGCTCCGCCCTCTTTCACTTTCGTTTTTATTGATATGAGCCAGGCTCAACCGGCCCGAACAGTAACCGGCCCGAACGTGGAATATCCACGTACGGTAGTCACATCCAAAAGCGATCTCGAGGATCGCGGTGAAGTACAGTCATGTACTAATCAACTACTAGTTTGCGCCGACTTCGCCCACCCACACTAGTTTACAACTAGTCAGCAAATACCAGAGAAGACGTTTCTTAAAATAGAAAGCTCGCCCCACCACCTTGCGGCGGGGCTCCTCCAAAAGTGATGACCGGGCCGGGGTCGGTTGGTACCATGGGATGCCGACTGTCCAGGCCCCCGATAGGGAATCACTGGGAGAGCCGTAACCCTCTCCGAGGGCCGTGCGGTCAAACGCTCCCAGAGGGGGGCGGCGAGGCAAGCCTGGAGAAGCAGCGACGAGGGAGAGGGTCGGGAAAATGCGCGTGCTAGTCAAGCCGGGTTAGAGACAGGGGGCGGAGCGCGCCCTTTGGTCCCGCCCCTCCGCGCGCATCTAACTTTCCGCACTTTGCAGCCCAAGCCACGACGACCTGGCCCGCATGGTTCACCACAACCACGGATTCGAGTGAGTGACGAGAGAGATCAAATATCAAAGACCAAAGATCACTTGCAGCCGCCTGCCAGTGGTCCGAGTGCACAGCAGACTGCGGAGGTTGCGGAACGCAGACGAGAAGGTAGAATGTCTGACCTACCGTACCCTACCGTACCCTTCAGGTGCAATGGTGTGACAGAGACTCAGTACTGCGCCACCAATCCCTGCCCGGGCAACGCCTGCTGCAGGCCCTTCACCTTCATCTTCAACGGCGTCTGCAGCAGAGGTACGGTAGGCTACCGTTGCCCTGCTCTACCGTACTCCTCCGATCGATAACATCCACGTACCGTAACCTACCGTAATCCAGGCGAGATCCCCGGCGGCGGCGGCTTTGGTGGCCGAGGCGGATGGGACTCCGACCTCCCTCAGCATCCCATCTCCAACCACATCCCCGAGGTAAGGTACATACAGTAATCAATCAATCGATAATCCGATCAGGACCCCGCTACCGTAATCCCTTCAACCACGCCCTATGTCACCACTGAGGAGGACAAACACACGATCCACATCCAGCCGCCCGACCTCCCGCTCAAGATCGAGCTGCCCGAGGAGTTGTTCCGTCCCGAGGAGAAGGTGATCACCATCGATGCCAACAAGATCGGCTTGCGCGCTTCGCGTGTCGCTCACCGAGTGGAAACTGCTGAAGAGGTGAACGTGGTCGACGGCTCCGGAACCGCGCCAACAGAGGAGGGCCTAGAGATCGCTCTGAATCAGGATGTTGAGGGGTCCGGCGTCGAGGGCTCTGGCACCGACGAGATCGCAGCTCCGGTGACACCAGCCATCTGTCCTGAGGCACCGTACCCGCGTGTCGTACCTGAATCAGGCATCCTGGATACGGCAGCCGTCCAGGAAATCGATCGGAGTATGACCAAAGCAGTGGCCAGTGCTGCTGAGGAGCAGAAGATCGTGGGCAGATACAAGGAGAAGGAAGGAAAGAAGGACAAGAAGAAGGATTCGTCTTCTTCATCTTCAGAGGAGGTGAGCTCCCAAGAAGATGGTTCCGCTACCGTACTACTCCGATCGATTTACAGGACCTGGCTGCCGGATCGGGCCTCAGACGCGTCCGCCGCTACGTCTTCCCCTCGGCCATCCCTCGCATCCGCTTCACGAGCGGCGACCGCGACCGAAGCGCCACCTCGGCCATTACGGCGCGTCACGGTCCGGCAGCTGCGTAAGCTGGGCATCCGACCCATCACAACTACGTTATCCCCACCTACAGTAATCACCTTCCGAAAGATGCCCATCCCTGCTGCTTGGGACGCATCGATTAGAGATATTGAGTACCGTAACCTGTCCCCGACCTACTATGATGACCTGAATGAGCTTGAGGAGCAGGGCTTGCTGAGTGTTGTAAATAGTGTAGATCCTGTGGATTTTGTCTGAATACCATTGTATTTTCGTGTTTCTGCATTAAAAACGATGCTTATCTGTGATAAAGCGAATTTATTGATAATATTTTGCAAATATATAAATAAACAATTAAAATTTAATAAATAAAAATAATTCGATAAAAATCCCTGATCGTTGCGGGAGCCTAGAAACTCACCGTAATTATTTTGACTCTAAGGGTTCTGTGTAAGGTATTGATGTCACGTTTCGTCACTCTTTTCTCGCGATTTTCGTTGCTTTCGCTCGTGTTTTGACGTTTTAATAGTTCTCAGAATGGTCAAGATTGGTCGAACCAAGCAGGGGATGCACACCCGCACCTCCGTCGATCAGGCGAGCTCTTTGAATCGTTTCGAAATTCAGCATTCTTGAAATGTTCTCTTTTTGTCCATTTTTGCTGTGATTTATAGACTATTTTATTATATTTTAAATGTTTGTTTTAGGCTCGCAAGAGCGACCGTGCGAAGGAGCTCAAGAAGCACAAGAAGGAGCGAGCGAACATTCGTCTCGCCATCGCCAAGTCCGGCTCGTCCAATGTCGACAACATCGAGAAGCTGCTCGACATAGAGAGACAGCGTGCGTCAAATTTGAGGTTTCCGAAATTGATATGTGTCGATATCAGTAAATTGCAACTGAATGTTGAGCAGTTCGACGTTGAAAACGCGCGCGTAAGTTGAACATCTAGTAAAGTGTGCAATCTTGTTCGTTTTTCTGCGATCTTTATATTGTCCTGTTTAGGCTACACGTATTTGGAAGTGTGTTGATCCTTTTAACAAATTTCTCACTATTTACGCCTTCAAGCATCGCTTTGAGTGTTCGATTTATTTTATTGGCTGCTCTTTCAGTATGCGGTCTGGAGGAGCCTCGCTTCCACGAGAACGTACTGCGCCAGAAGCAGAAGAACCTCCTCTCCAACTTCGACAAGGCCCGCGCCCTCTTCAAGAAGTCGGACAAGCCTGAGGACAAGGCGGTGAGTTGACTTTCCATTTTGTTTGATTGGTGTATGCTGCAGAAAAGCGGTACCTTTCTATGACATTTGAGCGAAGGGCATTTTGGTGTTTCATAGTTCCAACATATTCGCATTGTTGCCTGGTTCTGCAATAGAGTTATGAGTTGCATTTAATTATATTTCGAATCGCCTGAATGAAAACATTTTTTCGATATCAAACTAGGCTGCTCGCTGCGTTCTCATGTCAACATAGTCATATCATTGCGTAGCCCTCCAATAGAGTCCCATACTCACAATAATGTAAAAAGCCGTATTTCGGTTAGTACTTGGCGGCTCGCTGCTTCTTCATCTCAACATAACCACCTCGTTGTGTTTTAACCCAATGGAGTTCGAGACGATTGTGAAACAACACCAAGAATTTTTTAAAAAATCGTTGCAGTCGATGGAGCGTCTGAATGCGACGGTGAAGGACTACTACCTGAAATGCGCGGACATCCGCAGAGAGGCCGAGGTTCGATTAATTCAAACAATAATTTATTTATGATTAGAACATTCGAATTCGTTTATTGAGTTTATGCTACGTAAGCTAGAGATGAAGCGGTCATTGAGCGATTGACACGTTGTTCTATTCGGTATGCATTTGAAACTCGAATACTCGAGTTTTCTAAATATCAGTAGAGTTGCTTGATTTTGATCTGTTTTGCATTGTGGCAGTTTATCAAATGGGAACTCCGAGCATCGTAAACTCTCACATATCAAATGGTCTCGCTCGCTCTTTCAACGGGTGTTTCTAATGAAATATTTGCATTTATAAGTACTTTACCCGAATCGGGTTGCCCGAAATCTCATTGGTATTGCGAGTACCACCTATAATGCCCGTGCATCCTTCAGATGCTCTCGCTGGCGCGCTCGACGGTGGTCGACGAGATTCCGATGCCGATGGCGGGCCAGTTCACGACGGCCACCCCGCTGCAGCCAGCACCGCCCAAGCTGCCCCTCAGAATGAGGTGAGTACCCCTTTCCGTGTGGTATCGAGTTCGAAACAATGTGGGAACATTCAGGGGAGCAGGTAGTTAGATGGTAGGATGAATGTATAAAAAAATCTGTTACAAGGCGCCTCTTTGCTGCTCGAGATTCGTTAATGGTGTTGAATATCTCTGCAATATCTCCTGATCATCATTGATGTCCTATTATTGCGCATTTAGGACGTTCGTGAAACCGCATTCCACATTTTTGTGAACTCGCTCGTTTTTATTTATAAGAGGCTCAAGACTCGCCGAGTTTGCATGCAATCACTAATGCGAAGTGGGATACCCTCAGTTTTCATGTTTCACTGTCCCTATAACCTCACCATCATTCCAGGGCGCCCCGTCTGCGCCACAACGGCCGCCGCGCGCTGCCGCCCGGCGTGCCCGTCGGCATCCCGCCCGAGCTGAGCGACTCGGATGAGGAGCACGAGGTACGGTAGGAGAGGGAATATCGATTAGTGGTACGGTATTGGGATTTTTAATGGGAGATAAAGAAGGGAGATGGTATCCACGGTGCTAGGTCGGATGAGAACCGGAAATAGGCGAGAGACAACTGTTATGTCAGAGACGGTATTGCGAAATAGTTCTCATCCGACCTTGTGCCGAATCCACACATTTAAAAAACCCTCGGAATGACTGTCTCAGGTAAAGTATGACTACGCTAGGTTATAGATGGAGTAGTTTTTATCTTTTCATTAATTTTATAATATATTTATCAGGACGACGGCCACGGCGTGGAGGAGAACGACCTCGGACACGTCTACAGTGAGTTATTTATTGGCTGGGATTACAGTAACCCTGATATTTGCAATTTTTCAAGCGAGAGTGCTCACACTTAGGAATATTGGTGTTTCAAGGATTGCTGAAGAGCGGGGATTCACTATTAGGCTGATTTCAAGCTTAGTCTCCATGAATCAAATGACCCCTCAAAAAATACATAAGCAACCCACATTTCGGCCAAAAATCGGAAAAGCAACCCACCGAGGGTTGCTTTTCCGCCGAAGGCAACCCACATTTTGGCATTTTCCTAACATGAGCATTTGAACCCTGTTAGTCTCGGCGAAAACAGATTATTAATCTCGTATACGATAGATGATGCGCGAGTGAGTTCTCTATCGAGCTACAGTTATAACAACGTGCAGTACTATTTCGTAATTGCCATTTGCTTCAGTACTAGCAAGCTACCGTACCCCATTTGCAGTTCCTGCTGAGATCTCGAAGGCGATCGCGCCGGTGCCGCCGCCCGTGCCAGTGATGATGCCGTTGAGAGGACGTGAGTATCGATTTATCGATTGATTTGATGAATGGTTCAATTTTTAATAAACATTTGAGTATTATCGCTGTTGACTAACGTTTTCGCTAGGAATAGATTGAATTCGTTCATTCGCTGCAACTCCAATCCACGTGTTCTGTCACCGACAGAAACGTGCGAAAATCCCTAATTTTGCTAGTCCTAGGTGCCACCGCGTTGAGTGGTGTTTAATTTGTGATGGAATCCCGATTCTTATCGGGGTAACACTACCTAGTAATTATTACAAGGACTTCGTGCAACACGAACCGGAATTGTCTTGTTGAAACCAGATTGCGAGTGATATGTCCCTCCTCATAGTATCCAATGACAGTGACGTACTACCCCCAATCCCTCCTGATTCCAGCCCCTCCCTCCTCCGTCTATCGCCTCCTAATTTTCATTTATTGTCTGCTGCAAAGCCACCCGATATCAAACCCCTCCACACTTGTGCGCATACTTCCTTGCATTAAGACTCGATTAGTTGAATTACCAACCATCTATCCCATCATTGCAGCCCCTCTGCCTCCTCCTCCCATCGCTCCCTTCCTCGGCCAGTGTCTCTCCATGCCTCCCGTGCTCAACAAGCCCGTCACCGTCCCCCCGCCACCCGAGGCCGCCATCTCGGCCCAGCCCGTGCTGAGAGACCTCAAGGTACGGATAATATCTTTTCGTATCAAGTTTTTAACGATGGCAATTGTCAGATTCGTGTTTCGCAATCTGTTCGAATATACTTTATGACTGATCAACTTATAATCAACAATCAACTGATAATAATATAATATTATCATAATTACCATAATTAAGGGCGAGTCGACGCGCATGGTGCCGGCGCAGCTGCTGCGTGCGAAGGCGAAGAAGGCGCCCGTCGTCGTGAGGTACGGTACCGAGGAATAGGGTGTGCGGGTTACTGTATGGATTGGTTTGCTACGGTAGGGTAGGTAATGTGATAGTAATAAGGCACAATTATTAGGTTAAAGGAGAAATTCAAGAACAGCACTTATCACTGGCAACATTTTAATCTTATTGACCGTAGAACTGAGTAGGAAAAGGTCGTAGAAAGCTACCTAAAATCTATAAACATACCCGGTTTTCGAGGGTTAGGCCTACATGGAAAGTCACCTAACGTTCTAAAACATACCCGGCTCCCGAAAAAATAACCCATTTTTGTCATTTTTGCATAAACATACCCGGGTTTCTAAAGATTTTATCACCTGACTTTTCCATCTATGCCGTAGAAGCAGCAACACACCTGCGCGACTCCAGTACTTAAGTACGGCGGCCGCCCGTCTTGCGAGGGACGGGTGGCCGCCGCTAGGAGATACGCGTTCTCTTGTTTACTTGGCGAGAGAGCGCGTGCTAGGCAAGGCGGGTTAGAGAGAAGCGGGGGAGAGGGAGGAGAGGGGGCGGGGCCTCGCGGACGGGTGGCCGCCAAGTACGTACTTGGCACAGGTATGAGCAGCAATGTGATGGGCTTTTTTCGTGAAACAAAATGAAATATGCAATTCGACAGATAGTTTTTGTGAATGAGTGTGAGCAAGGCTCATTAAAAAAGATTATTAAAATAAAATGTAATTACGTAATTAATAATCAATAATCAACGTAATTACAGACGTCCGATGGCTCCGGTGCGACACGCGCAGACTGGCAAGACGACGGATGAGGCGTACGATGAGTTCATGAGTGAACTGTCCGGATTACTGTAGAGTACGGTAGAAGAAGGGATTACGGTAGATATCGACGTTGCTATTTATGGACTCGGTTTTTGTTTATGAATTTTTTGAGAAAATAAAGGTGAGGATTTATCATATGTTGTGCGTGAGGAATGATGGATTAATCTCTGTTATTGCTTTCTTCTATTTTCCTGCACATCACTCGTCTGTTATTTCAATCGATAGTGTGCTACCGTATCCAAAGATAAACGTATTGGAATGAATTAATATATTGTTTTCAAAATGAAAGCAACGGTTGCATGTGCATCCGGCATTTAATGTACCTGTCATTGTTCCCTACCATTCGTGATTCTGATAGACCAGCTCACATAGTTCTTATCAGAGGTCTTC
Source organism: Pristionchus maxplancki (assembly GCA_900490775.1). Taxonomy (NCBI): domain Eukaryota; kingdom Metazoa; phylum Nematoda; class Chromadorea; order Rhabditida; family Neodiplogasteridae; genus Pristionchus; species Pristionchus maxplancki. The sequence goes on along the minus strand of LS550086.1, from coordinate 323,653 downwards.
TTAGAGATCGCAGGTGCCGTTTGACAAACTGTTCAAAGTGCTTCGATTCCTTCCAAATTTTGAGGGTGGATACCCCCAGGGCCCCGCAACTTTCTATAGACTTGGTGGAGCCGGAAAATCAAAACTGCCTAAATGCCGGCTCTGGAAAGTTCGAAACTTCAAAAGGTCATAACTTACGTTAAAATGATGCTACAGACTTTTTAAAAAAAGCAAAATGTTTGCAATGAGTAGCTTAACAACTTTACCGTTGACGACAATATGATTGGAAAAAAATAAAAATGTGAAAAATTAAGAAAACCATTTTTTAATGAGATAAAAGTGATTTTTCAAAAAAAAGTTCCACTATACCTGACGAGATAACGTCAGAATCGGATTCTACGCAGAATTCTGGTACGGTACTGAAAAAATTGCGAAAATCGAATCAAATATTTTTGAGCTATATCGCTTCGAAGTTAGCGTTTGACGTATTTTCCGTTCAAAAACACAGATTTGCTTTCATTTTTATAGCTAAACAAACGAAATTCGTATAGTTTATGCTTATTTTGGTTGTTTCTAGTCATTATATGCTAGAAAATAAAGAAAAAAGGCAACTTTAGCATGTTTCGAAATTTTGAATTTTTCGATGGTCGAAAAAGTCAATTTTTTCAAAACTTTCAATAATCGATTTTTAAGTGATTATTTATTGAAAGGGGCTTGATTTTAATGTCCACGAGTATTTTCTCGACATTCTCTTCATGTTAGACCGGGAAAAAGTGATCTCAAGGAAATTTCAAATTTTCGGACGCGAACGTCTCCAAATCACTAATATATGGCTCATACTGTTCACAAAAGTGATCGACTATGTCCCGACAACCCACTTTCAATAAATAATCACTAAAAAATCGATTATTGAAAGTTTTGAAAAAATTGACTTTTTCGACCGTCGAAAAATTCAAACTTTCGAAACATGCTAAAGTTGCCTTTTTTCTTTATTTTCTAGCATATCATGACTAGAAACAACCAAAATAAGCATAAACTATACGAATTTCGTTTATTTAGCTATAAAAATGAAAGCAAATCTGTGTTTTTGAACGGAAAATACGTCAAACGCTAACTTCGAAGCGATATAGCTCAAAAATATTTGATTCGATTTTCGCAATTTTTTCAGTACCGGACCAGAATTCTGCGTAGAATCCGATTCTGACGTTATCTCGTCAGGTATAGTGGAACTTTTTTTGAAAAATCACTTTTATCTCATTAAAAAATGGTTTTCCTAATTTTTCACATTTTAAATTTTTTCCAATCATTTTGTCGTCAACAGTAAAGTTGTTAAGCTACTCATTGCGAACATTTTGCTTTTTTTTAAAAAGTCTGTAGCATCATTTTAGCGTAAGTTATGACCTTTTGAAGTTTCGAACTTTCCAGAGCCGGCATTTAGGCAGTTTTGATTTTCCGGCTCCACCAAGTCTACAGAAAGTTGCTGTGCCCTGGGGGTATCCACCCTCAAAATTTGGAAGGAATCGAAGCACGTTGAACAGTTTGTCAAACAGGGGTCTGACTTTCATGCGTTCTCTCAGAAGACCTCTGTTATACAAATTGTATAATACAATAGGAATCAAGCGACCTCGGTTTAAAAAATTTCATATTTTGATGAATGAATTGACAATTATTACGTGAATTTACTGAATGACAGCATTACATTACACGATTGTAGAACCAACGCTTGTTTTATAGAATGACTAGCAATTCCAAGTTCGTTCTCCGCTGGGAAATCGATAACGCGTCATCGAAGTTCGCTACGGGCAAGGCCGAATCTGAAGTGATTCGAGGGGAGAACGGATTCCAGTGGTAAGAAATCTGTTATGTCAAGTCTAGTCAAACTTATTACGTTAAACTGTATAATAATTCTTATAATAATGGGAAAAATTTAGGAAAGCGGGATTTTCGAGAAGTAAACAGACGGGCATGCATGATTTCGCCATCGCTTGTTCTCATCCGGTTTCAGTTATATGGAGATGCGAAGCCGACGTTAAATTCGAACTTTTCAATTCCACTCTCTCTAACTATACACAACAGGTTTCTATGTTCATATTTTAACAATAATTGTTTTTCATGTAGATACGTGCTACGTTTAATCACGAAAAGCCTATCTTCACGATGTTTAGCGTTAACTCTGATATTACGAACCCCCAATGCGTTAGTTTGTTTTCACTCTTCAATTGTGAAAGTCAGTACGCATTTTTCCAGGGTTATATCAAAGGCGATAAGGTCATTGTTGAATTCCATATTAGGCTCACCAGTTCGGAAGTGTATGTTTTTCAATTTTTTTAATTTATAGCTCTTGGAATAAATAAAACTATTTAATCCCATTGATAATGTTTTCCAGAGTTATGCCTGAACCTGCCTATCTCAACAAGTTCTCTTCTCCGAACGAAATGTCCAACGTCGTTCTCGTGATTGGAGAGAAGAAACTCCGCGTGTCGAAGGAGGTACCGTTACCTTTTCTAAGGATGGTTGGGATTTTCCCACTACAATTTCATTACTCTAATGCGATTGTTAAATAAATGCGTCACTTTCAGTATCTTGCTTTCCACTCTCCCGTATTCGCTGCAATGTTCTTCGGAGAATTTACAGAGAAGGGAAAAGAAGAAGTGGAGATCAAGGAAGTTGTTTATGAGGTGAGGAGTAAATCTTGAGCGAGATAAAAACGGAAGTACTTGACAGGAACTCATCGATCTTTTTCACTTAATCTTTCTTGGAACTATGAAGATTACAGGTATTTTTCCGCTTATGTTTGATGGAGTTAGTGTTATCGTTCAGATCGCACGGTTCCTCACATTCTCAAACTCGCCGATCGTTTCCAGATGGAGGTTTGTTCTAGAAAATATGTTCATACAAAATTATTGTTGCCAGCGAGTCCTGGACCAGGCTAAACTGCATATCTTTGAATCGAAGGGAATCGATACAATGACGAAGTTGCTCCTTGCTGATCAGTACAGATTCGTTGATCTCAAGGTATTGAATTAGTTTTTAATGTTTTAAAATCTTTAATATCAGGACTTCTGTCTCAAGTCGTTCACCACTGTTACGAAAATACATGAGATGCTTAAGGTTTGTATTTTACTAATTTTTAAATATCAACAACGCTGATTGTAAATTCTCAAATGTTTTCTTCCAGTCTCCTGCCTACACCACCTTCTCTGAAGGAATGAAGGCTGCGATCTGCGATAGAATGGCGGCGCTCTAATTGAAAGTGAGCTTCATGCTACGTTGCATTCCAATTTGGCAGTTCCTCTACTCCTCAATCTTCATTGATGTTGCTACTTGTTCATTGGATTGAACTATTTCCATTGTCATTGTATTGCTCTTCTCAGTTTTATTGACCGCATTCAGTGTTGCTAATCAACTAATGTTTCCCTTTGTGTCAATGCAGTGCTGAAATTTAAAGTGAAATAAATATATTCGAATATATTAAAATATTGTTTTCAAAAATAAATCAACGGTTGCCTGTGCATCCGGCATTGAATGTACCTGTCATTCTTCTCTGCTTGAGAACGTTTATGAACTAGCACACAAGTTCTTATTCAATAGGAATCAAGTGACCTCTGTTATAAATGTTCATATTTCATATTTTGATGAATGAATTGACGATGACGTGAATGTACTGAATGACATACCCGATAGCTGCGTAGTTTACACGATTGTAGAATCAACGCTCGTTTTATAGAATGACTGGCAATTCTAACTTAATTCTCCACTGGAAAATCGATAACGCGACAGCGAAGTTCGCTACGGGCAAGGCCGAATCTGAAGTGATTCGAGGGGGGAACGGATTCGAGTGGTAAGAAATATGACGTCGTAAGTTCAGTAAAACTATTTATGATGACTAAATAATTTATATTATTGCGCAAAATGTGACTCCATTTCAGCTCCATGGCCTTGTATAGTTTACAAAAAAATTCCGGTTTTTGTTTTTTTAAGGTTTTTTTTAGGATTGCAGGATTTTCGAGAAGTGATAAAGTGGAGAAGCACGTGTTCTTCATCGTTTGTTCTCATCGGCGAGCGATTGAATGGAAATGCGAGGCCGACGTTAAATTCGTCGTTTTCAATTCTACTCCCTCTGCCTATTGGTCACCTAAACAGGTCTATCTGTTTTTATTTACCAACTATTCCTTTTCATGTAGAAACACGCTACGTTCAATGACGAAGTATCCCACACGATGGTTAGCTCCTTTAAGACTTCAGTTGCACTGAATGCTGAAAACGTTAGTTTTGTTTTCGCTGATCAATGGAGAAAATTGGGACACTTTCTTCCAGGGATACGTCACGGACGATAGAATCATTGTTGGATTCCATATTCGCGTCACCAGTTCGGAGATGTATGTTTTTCAAGTTTCGGCATTTATAGTTATTGTAATGTCAAAAAATGATTGCATTCCATTGTTGATTTTCCATTTAAGCGTTGTACCTAAACCTGCTTTTCTCAACAAGTTCTCTTCTCCGAACGAAATGTGCAACGTCGTTCTCGTGATTGGAGAGAAGAAACTTCAAATGTCGAAGGAGGTAAATGTTGCTTTTTCTATGGATAGTTGGGATTTTCCTAATACAACAATTTTTTTTACTCTAATGAGCTTGTTAAATAAATGCGTCACAGTAGTATTACTATAGATCAGATGGTACAATTGTACCATCTGATCTATATTAAATTTTCGATCTTTTTCAAAAAGCCATATAGGCTTTTTTTTAATCGATATTTTTGGAATATCTGGCCAGTAATTATTCGATGACTCAACAACCAACTAGTGAATGAAATAGCTTGAGGGCATATGTTTATGTTTAATCGTTAATCTAGTTACATACAGTCCCGTGCAAAAGTTTAGCAACAAATTTCAAATCGTCATAACTTTCTTTAAAATTGATATAGAGACTCACTGTTTTGAGTGATCGGTGGCCAAACCATTGGGTAATAACCCCATGTGGTGTATGAGTGTGCTCCGCCATAGACTCATTCGTGGTGTAAGGTTTGCTGAGGGGTGGTCGGAAATATTTTATTGAAACTCAGGGGAATCTTTCCATCAGTTCTCACTTCCTGTGGTGGGAGCACATCCATTGATGAGTACAATGCACCATGAATCCCGTTGAACGCATTTCGCAATAAGCTGGGATATCGAGTTTCCCAGACCCCAGAAAAATCTTTAAAGTGCCATAACTTCGTTGTCAGTTGAGCAAGAGGTCCCAAATTTGGCATGTGGCATCAGTAT